>PVKE010004716.1:0-62898 GCA_004027555.1 Craseonycteris thonglongyai
ACACCTGGAAACAATGTAATTGATATCAATTAATGTCACCCCAATAAATTTAATAACAACAAAAAGAGTAGAAGCTTCTGAGGGAGAAATGAACACTCTTGAAGAAAGGAACACATAACCAATCTTACATATTATTCAACATCGACATTGAGCAACTTCAGCCTTATAATTTTGCTTTCTTCTTTGTTTACCATAAGAAATAAATGTTCTGCCTAGTGGGTGAAACTAATCCTCCTGCTAGTTATACCTTTCATTATAAATAACTAAATTGGATCTTGGTGTTGGTTATAGTAGTCTCTCATGAACTTAGTGTAGTTCACATCCCTGAGTTCAGCTTCGGCAGAGTGAGACCCTCTACAGACACCCCAACAGCACCCCAGTTGCTGCTTGCGCTTTTTCCTTTGAAGTGTCTGTGTCTTCATTTTTGTCAGCTGTGGAAGTTATTTGATCTATAAAACCATTATTTTCACAAAGCCATAAAATAGATTATGAACCCTTTCCAAAAGGACACTAATGAGAAAATTGAAGTCAGAATTTGTAATTTCTTAATAAGGCTTCCTTGTAAGCAAAAGTGATATTTTACAAATCTTAATGTTTATATCACATAATTTTTCACTTTTTCCATATACCAGGGTTTTTTCTAACAACAAATATGTACTATTAGGATGAAGAAATTTTGATATTTCATAACTTTTTCAGTGTTTTCTGCTACTTTTGGAATAAAGAGCAAATCCTAACCCTGGCCTGTGAGGATGAGCAGGGGACCATTGACTCCTGCTGTGGACCCTCACTCTTTAGATCAAGCATTTCCATCCTGCAGCCTAGGACGGTGTTGAATGTGGCTCAACACAAATTCTTAAAATGAGATATTTTTTGTGACTTTTCTTTTTTTAGCTCATCAGCTATCATTAGTGTTAGTGTATTTTATGTGTGGCCCAAAGACACTTCTTCCAATGTAGCCCAGGCAGTCAGAGGTTGGACACCTCTGCTCTAGACCCACCTCTAATGTGGCACACCCCTCCCCATCCTATTGTTGACCCTTTGTACTTCTTCCTGCACCTACAATTGTCTCCCTTTTCCAGTTCACCTAGTTATTTCTTCTTTCACATGGGACAGAAGACACTCTTTAAAATGGTATGGTACACTATATTAAGTACTATTCTTCAAAAATAATCTTTTTAAATCTTGTCTCTTGTCACGCTCATTATGCAAATTTCTGAAATATTCTACTTAATAAGATACACTGCAAACAAATAAAATTATAATTTTTGTTTTGTGAATTTTAGGTCTGATGGATTTCTATTTAATAGACTAAATTTATTTTATATCAACTGTCCACAAAGTTAGTACTGTAGATTCTCCGTTAACTAGAACTCAAGCAGCTGGCACTCTCAAGGAACCAGCAAATAATAATAATAATACATTTATCTGGAGTGGGTGCCATTTAACTGAGAGTCTACCTATATTTATCGGGCATATATCAATCCCCATGGGTGCTGGTTAACTGAAAGTCTACTGTATAATAGTATTACTGTTTTGGCATAGTGGTCAAAATAATTTTCTTATCTGTAGGACTGCTTAGAACAAATATAAGCTATTTGAAAACAAAGAAGACTTCTCAGCCTGTTATGGAAATAGAAGAGGAATCTGCTGAAAGGATTCAGTTTCTCAAGAGCAGTGGAACCTCTATCATAAGTATTGACAGCTTAGAAACAAATGGTAAGAAACGTGAGGCTTATAAGTTGATAGCTAATTACTATATCATATCATAATCATATTTTTTACAAATCATAATCATATGATCATAATTTTTACAAATATTAACTCACAGCTATCTCAGACTTTTTTATGAAGCATATAAGTAGATTTAATATTGTCCTAGAAGTTTTATAATTACACTTCTAGAGAAGCCTTATAACTTTGGATATTGATTATGAATATAAATCTATGTTGATGGATGAAAGATTAAAATATGTTTTAAATTTTTCTTAATTTTGCTAAGTAATATGAATAAATGCATCATTATAATTATTTTATTGAAATTCTGTGTCTTAATAAAATGTTTGTGTTTTCCATTTAGAGGTAGTTTCTGAGCTCAATCATAGTGTTCTTGGGTTGGGATTGGACACATTAGAAGAACAAGAGGAAAAAGAGAAATTTTTTGCCAGACTTGAGAAAGGCTTAACATCTTCCATTGATTATTCAAGATTAAATAAGGAATTGGATTCTAATGACTCCACACATTTTAAAGCTTTACATAGGTAATCATTAAATGATTTTGTGTTTTTCTCTATTTTTGGAAAGCTGGTATATACCTGGACTTATATGGGTAAATATTATAACAAGCAAAAGTAAAATCTTATTTTTAACTCTGTTTTCTCTTCATTATGTTGGTCAGAGTTTTCTTTTTTTGTTGTTGTTATATAAGCAAAATGTAGTGATTAGTATTCACCTGCCCACTCTGCCTCCAGATACCTGAAATTTCATGCTGAGATTGGGGCTAATAGCATGTTCCCAAAAAGACCTTACTAGGAAGGTAATTTATCAAAGGATTTTCCACAAATAAAGTAAATAAGAGAGTGTAGGTAGCTGTTATAAACTCAAGGGAAAAGGACTAGAAAGGGGAACCTGGGAGCAAAGACAGATTTGGCCTGTGTGCTACCTTTGTGTATAGTTGACTCTGATGGTTATCAGAAAACCTCGTTTGTCCTGGAAATCCTACTAGTTTGACGGAGCTGGTCCTCTCTAATTATGGTAGACCTTTGACATTCTCAAGACCTTTGTGAAATCTGGTATGTTTAATTTTCTCAGTTTCATTTAATTTTTTAAGTGATAAATAAAAGATTATAATTTTAAGATTTTAAGAATATCAAACTATAATTATATTAAGTATCAGGAGAATCATAGTCTCTGGTTATGAGATCGCGTGGTCTCCTGAAAATGCTTAGTTTCTTATAGATGGTGGATAAAGCAATGACTGCCGTGAATTGTGTAGGGTTTGAGTTTTTTACCCTACTTGGATGCTAACAAGTTAGCCTGCCAGTTTTATGGATGTTGACAATAGACATTGATTCCTGGGTCAGAAACATAAGACTTTATTTTTCATAACAAAAGCAGTACTCAAGCATCAGGTTTATCTGTCTCAGTACCCGCTGCCCCACAAGGCCCTCTGGGGTGACATCAAGGGTCCATGATGGCTGTTTGCACGTGTGGTGAGTTGCTTTACAGGAGAGGATCATTGAGCTTGGGAAATGTATTGCTTGTATAGTAAAGTGGAAACAAGCCGGCTCTTTAATCAGAAACATTGCTTCATCTCTCAAAGTTACTTACACAACCCTGAGAATTGACCCAAGAAAAAGGGGTTCGTACCTGGCATTCTTGACATGCCCAGCAAGAACATGCGGGACACTCAGAGCCCATGGTGATGCCTCTCCCATCAGTGACAGCAAAGATTAAGCATGCCCAGATTTGTTGGTCACAAGGTTTTGCCCTTTGTAATATTGTTTTAACTTTTCTTTAGTTTCTTATTTATTTGTTTGTTTGTTTGTTTGTTTGTTTATTTATTATTGTTTTTGACAGAGAGAGAGATACAGAGACAGAGAGAGGGGGAGGGCCCAGAACAGTCTCCATAGTTGCACATCATTGGTTTTTCCACGTAGTTTCATTCCACAGGTGGGCACGGGGCTGCACAGGGCAGGATCTCTAGTTTCTTAACACTATTAACTACTGATACTTCTGCTGGGCATACCGTAGTATCAAGTATGCAGTACTGTTTGCTGCTCCCTTTATTATTATAGTTTTATAATTTAGGGGATCTGCTAATGATCTCACTAAAGACAGTGTTGATGGACTGAAAAAGGAAGAACTGATTCCTGAGTTTGAAAGAAAGCAGTATCTGAATTAATATATCAAATATGATTCAAACTTGCTAATGCTTGTTGCCTTACTGAGTTTTTCATGGTGTAAAACTTCCTAATTGCTTTTTAGCATGTTATTGCTGACCATGGCATTTTTTTCTGGCCTCCATGCAGACTTCACTGGTTCTCATAGCTTAGGGTCAATGCCTCATCTTTAGTGTAGAAAGAATATCTGGGTCCTGAGACACGTAAATGCACACATTATGTATAAAATTGTGGATGTCTATAAAGTTTAAAAATATGGGACTTTTTTCCTTTGTGTTATTTAGGCAACTACAATTAAGCTTTAAGAACTTTATTTTCCAAATGCTTTCCTTACAGCTCTCATGTTTTTAGCTTTCAATAGAATAAGAATACTTAAGAAGAAATATGTAATGTTAGAGATTAAAAAATATATACACAAAGGGTTGCATGGAAATGTATTATTAACATGTAATACTAAATTAAGTATATATTTTTCCAGTAATCAAGCAAATATAGAACTAACTGAAGATAAACATGAGAATGAATCAAAACATGAAGAACTGGCAGGTAACTTAACTGGTTTTAAAATTAATGTTTGAAACGATAATGTAGCTTTTAATAAAGAGATTAAAGAGAAAAATAAAAGGCAAATCATATTGTTTTGGAAAGAGCTTTGAACAGGTAGAGTGAATTGCCTGTCTTACAATCTGAGCTACCAAGAAATTTAAAATGCATACTGCTGCCTTACTCATTAGGAGTAGGCAGCAGACCAGTAGGGAAGACAGAAAAAAAGATGTTTGTTCTAGGACCAGGGAAATCTGTGGCCCCAAGGCAAGTACCTTCAAAGACTTGATTGGAGCTGTGTATCTTTTTACATCTTTTGACCTTTGATGTGTCTGTGTTTTTATATCTAAAATGGTTTTCTTATGTATAGAATAAAGCTTGGTTTTGCCTTTATGCAGTCTGATAATCTTTTTTTTTTTTTTTTTTTTAAGATTTACGGTATTTTATTGCTTTTTTTTGACAGAGACAGAGAGAAGGGGGAGGGCCCAGAGCAGTCTCCATAGTTTTCAACATGGTTTTGTTCCACACAGGTGGGTGGGGGCTGCGCAGGGTGGGAACTGGGCTGGGGGCCTCCCGCATGGGAGGCACACCTCCTCGAGCCAGGGACCAAACCAGGGGTCAAGATCCAAAGTAGGGGGCCTCCCGAATGGGATGCACACCCCAGTTCAGCCTATGGGTCTTCATGGGCCGAGGCTAGGATTTAATTCTTGGTCCCCGGGGCTGCAAAGCAAGCACTTAACCTGCTGAGCCATCCTGGCTTCCCCCAATCTCTGACTTTTGATTAAAGTGTTTCTACCCTTTACAGAAATATATTTACTTGAATGGTTATATGTTGTTTTGCTATTTATCTTTTATCTTTACATCTTTTATTTATTAATGCTTTCTTTCATCCTGTGTTCTTTTGGTTGGGTACTTATAGCATTCCATTTATTTCTTCTTTTGGCTTGTTACACTTCTACTTCTTTGCTGTTTTTTGTTTTGTTGTTTGTTTGTTTGTTTGTTTTGCTTAGTTGACCTGTGATTCACAATATACATCTTTGTCTTATTAGAGTCTACCTTCAAATAACATACCAGTGATGGTATTTCTGTAGCTGAAAGTAGAACCAAGTCTGAATCCAAGCTTCTGACTCCTGGTTGTGCTCTTAAGCATTATGTTATACTACCTGCATTATTCCTATACTTCCTGTTTGCAGTTACAAAAACATTATGTTCCCCTTAATTGACTTCAAGTAGTTCTCAATTCCCAAGTAGTTGTCTGATTTTTTTGTTATACCTCCTATATCTCATCTCTCCTCGGTCATCTTTTCTTAAGCAAATCTAATGTCTTAGGTTATTTAAAATTCAAGAATTCCCACCTAGAGTATTAGAATCATCATCATTTTTATATTGGTCATAGAACCTAGAACAACGTCTAACACAAAGTAATTTTTCAATTACTATTTTGTGAATTTAATTGGGTCTGCTGATATTTAGAAAATCCCAATGTTCTTTCTTACATGGAGGAGAAACAAAGGTAAACTAAGCTTCTCAGCATCTGAATAAAGACATTAGCATAGTTAACCAAATAACCTAGTTTATCTTCCTAGGTTACTATGCCCATGCTGTCCCAACTTCGTAATTCTTATGAACTAAAATGGAGATGTTTTGTAGGCAGATCCCATTGTAAGCATCTCTTTTTAACTTCCAAGCCCTCTCAAGTTTATTCCTGAGCTTCCATCAAAAATTACATTCAAGTTGTCCCCTTTATTCTAAGAGAAGAGAAAAGGACAGCCTTTCTAGAAGCAGACTCTCTAAAACCTTGTGCAGTCTCTCCCATCCTTTTTCTGAATGTGATCTAATTTTTGAAATACAAATAAGACTGTGTTTCTCTATAGAGTGGTTGATTTTACCCTGAGAAGACCATGCCCCTTCTACAGCCTATCGATCTCAATCAATCCTTTGTAAGGCTATAAACAAGTTAGAAATTAATGAATACATCCTGGCCAAGTAGTCCCTGCCCTGTATTCCCCATCAGTGTTCAGATGACATCATGTTAGTATGGACACACCTTTTCCTTCTGCTACAAAGCCTTTGAAATATTAACCTAATTTGGGCCTTTAGTTGAGAAGTACCCAGGTTTGGGTAGAGGTTATATAAGGCCAGTATTTCCTAATGGAGGTGTAGAGATAGACCTCTCATAGGTACTATATAGGGCCCAAAAAGTCTGCGTAAAAAATGAGCAAAATCCAGCCTTTTAAGAGTGTCAAGATTTTACAAAGGTACTGCCTTACTTAAGCAATTTGTGATTTCTGTCTTTAAAAAGACAAATATTACAGTTTGTTTTAAATATAAATAATATTTTGGGCAGCTCGACATTTTTGGTCAGTTAATATAAAAGATTAAAAATATAAAACTTATAACTACTTGAAATTGAGAGAAAATGAAATAAACTTAAGACAGTCTTATGAATTGAATGATTATTAAATCTTTGCAAAAAAATCTGTTCTCTAAAGGCATCTGTATGTTATTATTTCAATAAGTTAATCTTATGCAGAATTCTTTCATTGAAAGTTTTTACGTGGAATTTGGCTTTTTTGACAATGTGATCCATATATTTTAAAAAATTCTTTTCTTTAGAAAACTATAGTGATGACTTTGAAGATGAGGATATTGATGCACCTTTGACTAAAGATAAAGAGACTGATTCCAAAGAAAATTCTAAATCAGAAAAAATAAATGCACCCAAACAGGTATACATTAATTATATATATTTGACAGTTCTTTTATCACCTTAACTGTTATTATTCGAACAGCTTTAAATATGGAGTTCTTAATAGTCTTGTTCATTGTCAAGTTGTGGGTGTCTTAACACTCAGACATTTTCTTAACTCAAGATGTTAATTTAATATAAGTCTTAATGAAATATCACAGTAATTGAGATAATTTTCTAAAGGATTTTTTAGGGCAAGTAATTTCCTTAACTTAAGCTTTAGAAATTGAAAACTTAAAGCCCAAAGATTTACTTGGCTGAGATCATGAATTAAATTATTCTCTTCATATTCAACATTATTATACTCTAATTTCTCAGTTCTTACTAAGACCTGTTAAGGGTGCTACAACATATTGCCTGCTGATGGAACTTACCTTTCAGCTAATAGTAATCAGTAGAACGATTATTATTTATTATTTGTTATATTGGTCTTCATCTGGACACTGTCTCTTTTGGGACTGCATGTTAGGACTAGATTTTTGAACATGTGTGAAAATGTAAATTCTCTAAAAAGAAGTGTGGAACACTTGAGTATTAATAAATAACTCTTAAGAAAATTTTCTTATTCTTACCTACTACTTTGTTGTTGAGTATCTGTATCACACAGTATGGGTAGAAAAACAAGATGACTAGAAATACACTAAAATTAATGAGACCTAATGAATAATCTTAGAAATTTAATATGGTTTATACTTGGAATATGGCAATTACAATATTTTATGAAAGATAAATAGGTCAGTGAAAGGCACAATCTTGTGGTATATTCAAAGATAGCCTGCATAAAAATGTGTTAGCCTAAATATAGAAGCCTAGGAGAGAGTCGTCTGGGTAAGGATCAAAATAAGGAAATACAGCTCTAACAAGATAATCCTACATACTGCCTATCCTAAGCGAAGAGGATAGATGATACTAATTAGAAAAGTTATTCTAAGAAACCTATAATATTGATGAATTTCAAGTATATTACTACTTGGTGGCTCACCTTTGAAAATTTTTTCTCTCAAAATGTATATGAAACAATGAGTACAAGTTATAGTTGATCATTAATTTTTAATGAGGGAAAAATAATTGGTGATGTTATAATAGCAAGAATCTTATGTGAAGTATACATGTTATCCTGGAGTTCAAAAAAATTTTGAGTAAAGTAGGTAAACAAATGGCATCTATATACTTCAAACAAGGCTTATAAAGGCCTAAATTAATTAATGGTAATTGCTGAGGTTATGAAGAGACTTTAGAAGTTCTCTCACAGCTACAACTTCTAGTCTTGTAGAATTATTGGTGACTGGAGATAATAAGACCTAGAAAGCATACTTCCTGGTGTTTTCATAATGGAGTGAAATGCTGGTTTTTAGATTTGTTAACTTTTCCATTGTGGTCATATTAAATAACTTGGTTTCAAAAGATATGATCATTTTCTCCTTTGAATTTAGGAAGAAGAGATAACTGGCATGTTGGCAAATGGTAAATATTATGTATATTCATATTTTTTACTTGGCAAAAATTTGTTCAGAATTGCATCTAAATAATTTTGACTAAATCACTGTCTTTGTTTTTTAATACCTCTATGTCTTTAATATCTCTAATGAATTAAAGTTCACAGCTTGTGTCAATAACATGTCCCTTCTGCCTATCTTCTTGCTATATTTAAAAACATTTATTTTTTTAAAGCCTAGGACTAGATGGCCTAGTGGGTGAATTCTACCAAACATTCAAGGAATATTTAATACCAGTCTTTATTAAACTCTTTCAAAGTATAGAACAAGAAGGTATATTTCCAAACTCATTCTGTGAGGCCAGAGTCATCCTGATACTGAAACCAGAGCTATCTCATGCAAAGAAAATAATCACTTAAAATAACATACAAAAGAATAAAATACTTAGGAATAAATTTAACCAAGTAAGTAAAACATCTAAGTACATTGAAAACTACAAGACATCAATGAAAGAAATTGAAGCAAATACAATTAATGGAAAGATATTACATGTTCATGGATTTGAAGAATTAATATTGTTTTAATCTCCATACTACCCAAAGAGAACTACTGATCCAATGTATTCCCAATAAAAATTCCAATGAAATTTTTCACAGATAGTAACAAACATCCTAACATTCATATGAA
Organism: Craseonycteris thonglongyai; assembly: GCA_004027555.1. Taxonomy (NCBI): domain Eukaryota; kingdom Metazoa; phylum Chordata; class Mammalia; order Chiroptera; family Craseonycteridae; genus Craseonycteris; species Craseonycteris thonglongyai. The sequence continues at coordinate 9,318 of PVKE010004716.1, forward strand.
CCCACACCAGACACCAAATAGCCAAAGTACTCTTGCCAATGGAGATATCATACTTCCTGATTTCAAAGTGTTAAAAAACACAGTATGGTATTGGCATTAAATACAGACACATACAGCAATGGAACAGGATAGAGAGCCCAGAAATAAGTTCATGTTTATATGGTCAATTAACTTTTGACAAAGACACCAAGAATGCACAGGAAAGGATAGTCTACTTAATAAGTGGTGTTTAGCATGGATTAAAGACTTGAATATAAGACCTGAAACCATAAAACTAGAAGAAGACTTGGGTAATCCCCTTGGTATTGGATTTGGCAGTTATTTTTTGGACTAGACACCAAAATCAAAAGCAGTAAAAGCAAAATAAACAAGTGGAACTACTTACCTTTTTTTGGGGGGGGGGAGGAGCTTCTTACTAACAAGCTAAAAAGTTACTGCACAGCAAAGGAAACCAACAAAACAAAAAGACAGCCAATAGAATGGGAAAAAGTATTTGCAAACCACATATCTGATAAGTGGTTACTATCCAAAATATACAAGGAACTAATACAGCTCAATAGCAAAACCAAAACCAAATAACCCATTTTAAAAAAAGGGCAAAGGACCTGAATAGACACTTTTTAAAGAAGACCTACAAATAGCCACAGATATATGAAAAAGTGTTCAACTTCACCAATCATCAGAAAAATGCAAATCAAAACCTCAATGTTCACCTCACACATGTTAGGTTGGCTATTAAAAAGATGAGATAAATGGTAGCAAAATTGTGGGAAAAAGGGAACCCTTATGCACTGGTGGTGGGAATGTAAAATGATATAGCCACTATGGAAAATAGTGTAGAGGTTACTGAAAAAATTAAAAATAGAACTATCTTTCCAGCAATCCCACTTCTGGATCTATATCTCAAAGAGATATCTATACACTCATGTTCATTTCAGTATTTTTCACAGTAGCTGAGATATGGACATAACAAGAATGTCTATCAACAAATGGATAAAGTAGTATATATATGGGTTTTTCTTTTACATACAAGCACACACACACACACACATACACACACTGTTCAGCTTTAAGGAAATTCTGTGATTTGCAACAAACATGGGTAAATGTGGAGGATGTTATGCTAAGTAAAATAAGGCATACACAGAAAGGCAAATATACTGCCTGATCTCACTTATATGTGAAGTCTAAAAATATCAGACTCAGAAACAGTAGAGATGGTTACCAGAGGTTGGGTAGTGGGATATGGGAAGACATTGGCTGAGAGGTACAAAGTTTTAGTTAATGCAAGATATTATAAGTAAGTTCTTGACATCTAGTGTGTAACAGTGTAGCAATAGTTTTAACTGTGTTGCGTACATCAAATTTGCTAAGGAGAGATCTTAAGAGTTCTTATCACATACCAGAAAAGGTCACTATGCAAGATGTAAGTGTAACTTAGCTTGAGTGAATATTTCACAGTGTATTATACATATCAAAATATCAAGTTGTACATCTTAAATATATACCATTTTTAATTGTCGGCTATACCCTAATAAAGTTGGGAAAATTAATATATTTTTCTCAGGTCCTTTTCCTTCACATAAAATGTACAAATAGAAGCATTGATAAGTATGTTAATGTACTACCACTCTTGTACATAAGAAAATTATCCTTGTTATGTGATTATATACTCTTTACATGTAAACATTTATCTTTGTGTTTATACAGATTGAATATGATTAAAATATTTTCTTAAAGGAACTGTACAAATTTCTCTACATTCCTAATTTTTCCTTTGTATTGTTCCAGTGGTGCTGCTTGATTCATTAGACTCTGTTGCAGAGGTCAACCTGGATGAACAGGATAGAGCAGCAGCTAAGCCAAAGGCCCTGTCAGAAATGACTGATAATGAAATGACAGGAACAGGTAAAAATGTTTGAAAAACTCACTATTCTCTAAATATGTAATATTTTCTGACTAATTGACTATATATATTATATAATAACAACTGTATTGACAATAACAATTTATATCTCATACTTCTGCCATATTTAACTTAATCTGAACTTGCTAATGATATACATGCTAGTTGGCCAAGTAAAGCGTGCTTTTAAATAAATGCTTATTAATAAATGAATAAATGCTGTTGACACGAAGTATAGCACTGTCGGTGAATAATAACTATTTTTTGTCCCCCTCCAGAGTATTCAGTTAAGTTTGCCATGTATAGGAGAAATGAAACTTCGGTCCTGTTGTGCTTTTTTTCCCCTTGGTTTCCTTTGTGTAGGAAAAAGCTGGATCACATCTCAAATTTTTGAAAGGCATAGGCCCATCTAGCCTTGACTAAAGATCAAAAAGGTCTTTAGGACAATGCCTTTTCAAACTTTTTTAAAGTAGTAGAAACCTCATCGCCAAATAAAACCTTATATAGTATTCTCTATATAGATAAAAATGGTATTTTATTGGTAAAAATATAAATGTAAGTACATTTACTTATAATGTTAAGAGTGATAATGGTCTTTTGAAATTTTTGAAATGAGAAGTTACAGATATTTCTTATATTCTCATATCTACATCAGCCTTCCAATATGTTTGTATATATTTTTTTTGTTTTATAATATTAAAATATTCTTTATTTACCACATGAATAGTTGCAAATGGGAACTATTTAATTAACTTGCTGGCCAACAAAACCAATCCAAACACTAGGAAAAAAGAGCACTAGAGTTGATAAATCACTAACCAGTTCTTAAGCGTCTGCTTGACTTTTATTTTTCCTTTTTACTTTTTTATTGAAGTATAATATACTGACAGAAAATTGTAATATGTATATCTATTTGATATATCATAATAGTGTAACTTGATACATTTTCAAATACTGAACACACCCATGTAACCAGCCGTATCCAGATAAAGAAAAACATGCCCTAAAACACAAAAAGTCCACTCAGTTCTTGTTTTTCTAGCCACTATCATTCTAAGAGTCACCACTATCTTCATTTGTTTCAATCATTTTCATTTTAAAATATGTAAATCAAGAAAGTACACCAGAATGTTTCCATCAAGGCATGTTTACTCATTTACTTGTTATTACCCAACTAAGTATTCTTCTGTGATGAAGCCATGTGCTAACCACATGTTCCTCAGTCTTACTCTGTTTATTTAACTGCATGTCATTTATGATAGTTGATCCACTTGGACAGTTTTCAGTAAGCAGACATGAATTCTTTTAAAGGACCAGTATGGAGCCACAATTTTTCTAACCAGTGATACATTATAAGGAAGTTGATGTATATACAGTATGGCCAAAGAAACTTAATTCTAAGATGTACTTGAAAGCAAAACAGGAGGCAAAGGTATCACTCAGATGGTCTTCAATCTATTACAATTATATAAGTGACATATTTGAATGTGCAAATTAACTTCTATAACAGTATTTAAGTTACAAACCACAATTTAAAATGAAATTTCAACTAAGCATCTGTGGGACCTATGATTTTCTCTGAAACACTGTGATTTTGTAAAATACAGTATGAAAACCATGGCTGTAGGTAATAGGAAAAACTCAAAAATAAAAAATGTATTGCTAAAAGTAAAAATTCATTTAGGATGATCCAAGCAGTTACATAAAGCTTTAGTGTTTTAGTGTTATTTCTTGAACATTCTAGAAGACAGTAGAGTCTGCTCTTATTGTCAGATAGACTTTTATTCATATTCCCAGCCTTGCCAGTTATCAGCTGGGTGACACTGGACAATTAATGCTTCTAAGCCTATTTCTTCTTCTTTAAAATGAAACCTTTTGATGGTCAACTGAGATAAACGGTGCATAATATGAATACATAGTTAAGATTCAGTATACAATAGCAACTCTGGTGGTGGTTATTATAATTAACTGTCTATTAATAGTACAAGTTGTAATAAAGAACCTGAAGGCATACAATGTAAATCTGAGTGAGTGTGGGGTACTGAATTTACCTACCGTATTTTCCGGCGTATAAGACGACCGGGCGTATAAGATGACCCCCTAATTTTACAGTTAAAACATAGGTTTAGGCCTATGTTTTAACTGTAAAATTAGGGGGTCGTCTTATACACTGGAAAATACGGTAATATTTCAGAAGTACACTTGAAAATCTTTAGACTTAGTGTAAGAACTGAAAAAAAAAAAAAACCATAGTGTTTTTATTGCTTTATTTATTTTTACTTTTTTACCCTATTTCTTTCGGGATTAAGCAGACTCAGTTTAGGTACTGCACTGTCAAAGATCGTCTTTTAAAATTAATGCAGTCATACCTTGATACTCAACTGCTGTAAAACTCATTGAATTTGGTATTCAATGCATTTTGACAAGAAAATTTTGTCCCGGCGCTCGTTGTTCGTTTGGTCCTCATCACACCTCCCAGAACCAATTAATTACAAGTACTGAGATACCACTGTATTATTTATGAAAATCTTTGTGCTTTATTGCATTAAGAAGTTTGGTAACTATAAAAATTAGGTTTTCCTAACACCAGGCCAGATGCAACATTAGACATTTAAACAATGTATGTAACGTTTTCGTCTGTCTCACAACAAGAACCACTGTGCTCTGTCTGCATAACCAGAGCAGTCACAAGGTGACAGTATTGCTCTTCAGCCAGAGCCTTTCCTCTGCAAACTAGGGCTTGCCATGTTTCAATTTTCTTAAGTGGAAAAATATAGGGAGTTTTCGACCTGTAGTAATATATAAAGTGACTACAGACAGTATGCTTTTTCTAATGTGTAAAGCAGAAAAGTCAGGCCTTGACTTTTCTCTTTATAAAATACATGAAGAAAGGTAACCTATATGATGTTGGAATTATTTTAATATCACTTAGGTTAATGACTCAGATTAGGAGAAAAGTACCTTTCCCCTGCTCTGTTTTCTAAGCTGCCCCTTATACCTCTCTGTTCTCCATTTCTAATTTCTAACTTTTAAGGCATTTGTTTTTCTGCACATTTGCTCTGCTCTTGCTTTAAAGCCTGGAACCTCTTGTCTCTGACACCTCACACCTGATAAATTAGGCATGAGCACTCAGTACTTGCTGTGCTACTTACCATCGGACTCATTTCTTTATATATACTCAGCAGATACTTAATCGTTCTGCTATTGCTATGGAAGAGGGAAAAAATGTGTGTGCATTTTTTCTTTCCTCACAAAGATTAATTCTGTCCTTCAGTCATGCTGCTCTGAACTCTGACAGATAGTTAAACGGGAAAAGTTAGGCTTACCCTAACAGGCAAAATCCTTTTCCTCAAGACCCTTTGGAAAATCCCTGCCACTTAACTGTTAAAGAATCTGCTCTAACAGTACCCCACATTTTTTGTTTGTTTGTTTGTTTCTAATATAAATAAATTTTATTTATTGGGCATGCTCCAGGTAGCAATGGTGACCTGAAGCGTTACATAGAAAGCTATCCCATTGCAAGGCGTTCTTACACAGTCTTACGTGTGGCGTTTTGTTACCACTTGGATTCAGAGTTGAATAGTAGCCTCTCAGAGTTACATACTATACAACTTACAGGTTATACAGAGGAAGAGAAAGTTCTATATACTGTTTTATATTTAAAAACTAAGTAGTTAATCATGGGTATCAAGAGAAAAGGAGACTGGTCACCCTATTTCTCTTCTTTTTCCATTTTTTTATGACTGTCATTCTTTTCTCTAATTTTGGAAATTCCACTGCTAGTAATGAAAGTTATAAAATGAGTAAGAAAATATTCATTTAAAAAATCTTAAACCATTGTTATCGTGTGATTCTTCAAATTCCTTTTTTCCAGAATTTATTTCCAGAATTTATTTATCAGTTGGTGGGAGGAGGAGGAAGTTAATAGGAAAGGAAGACTGAACAGTGCTTTCAAGTATTCTATCTTGGACGACTAGGTAAATAGTGATGCCATGAGCTAATTAGGAAATAACTGTAGTAAAACAGGTTTTGTTGGGGAACAAAATAAAATAAACATTGCCGATACGTTAGATGTGATTTACTTACAAAACAGTCTAAATGTTTTTATTCAGAAAAAAATTAAGGACAAAAGACGGATTTGAGAGTTATGAGCAGATGGGTAATAGTTGAAGCTAATGGTCTTGATGAAGTTAGGCCAAAAAAATATGAGAGGCTTAAAAAAGAGGGCTGAAAAAAGGGAGCCCTGAAATGAGCCGTTTTACCACAAGAGATGGAGAAGTAGTAACCATGCCGTAGTGGGAAGAACAAGGAGAAGGGATATAGAAGAAACAGTTCCTAGGAGAATGACAGTGTCAGATGTCTCAGTGTCAAAAAGAACTAAGGATGACTAGATTTGGCTATTGGGAAACTGCTTTTCATTATAGCAACTTTAGCAGTGTGTTGGAACATGCTGAACTGCAGATTAGAGAAGTGAAGAAATGCAGACTACAAAATGCTTGGTGGTACAGGAAAGCTGAGAGGGAGGGAGGAATGGAGGGAGGGGAAAGAGTGGCAGGTGGGGGGCGGCGGGAGAAACAGAGAGAGAGAGATAAGAGAGAGACAGACAGAAGCCTTGAAACAATTGTGTCAGTTTGGGAAATTTAGGAATAATTTTGTCCAATGCAGAGGGGTTAAGGTGGTAGGAAGAGAGAACAATAACTAATGGAGTCAGATTTTATAGTTACCATGTCAGGACACATTTCAACTTGCTGAAAAGAGTTTTTGAGCTTGCTGTGATTTTATACTGGTAGGCTATACCAGTGTATTACCTAGTTTTGTATTAACTCATATTTTTTATAATGCCATCATTGTCCTGTAGCCTTGTTCACCGTTCCTAACAGATTAAGGGATCATATTAGTGTTTTATATTTCTCATGTATTTGTGTGATTATATTGGAGATTACATTTATTTCAATAGGAGTTTCTTATGGACAGAGCAATAGTGACATTGAAGCTCTACACCAGGCTTATTGTCGTATAGCCCATTCTGTGGGAGATGCAGATGAACAGAAGACTGAGAGTACTGCCATGGAAAATATACCGAGCTCAGTGAAAGCTCATCCTCAGGAAAATGAAGAGTCCCTCCAAAACATCTCTACTACAGAATCTGGTAAAAGCTTATTCAAGACCCTCTCTGAGCTGTTTAGTGTAATTTAGATACAGTTTGCTGTAGTGAATGTTTCTCAGTCTCTGAATTTATTTAAAGTGTTTGTTCAAATGAGACTTGGAAATCGTTGGTTTAACTATAAATTTAGGGCTAAACATGGGATAAAATTACAATTTCTCCTTCAGTATGCCTTAGTTAAATTACTTTAAGTGTTTTCACATTTTTAAATCATTTCTATTTACATATACTAAAAGTTACTTTTTAAATAGAGAACAGTATTGAGGATCAATGAAATACATGTTTAGCAGATAGGTGTGTGTGTGGATATACCCATACACATATAAATCAATATAAATATCAGAGGTGGTTGTCTTGGTACAAGCAAGTTTGCAGTGGGAAATTGGGTTTATTGTATGTGCCATTTTGTTAGCTATGTCAATAAATTTAACATCTAATGAAATTTTGGTGGTAAATTAAACAATTTGCATAACGTTTTTTATTGCTATTTTAACATTTTTCTCCTCTTAGATCTACCCACAGTGGAGGAGCTGATGAAACCTATCAGAATAGATTCCTTTGGGATCAGCGGTGGTTTGGATTTACAGCCTGTCAGGTATGAGATTTTTAGAATGGACTGTGCAGGTTGTTTATTGTTTTTTTCACTGGAAACTTTTAGAATTGTTCATTCTATGTAATCATTTCTAGTGAATGACTAATACATAATTGTATGGGACTACCTGTGAGTTACTGCTGTCTTTTTATATTCTTACTCAAATAGTTCATCAAAATTTTTCTAGTGCTAAAATAAAATAATAAATAAATACACTGAAAGTTACTGATGTTAAGTAGTCTTGAATCACCAAAAAGTATAATTTCTTCAGCTTTGTACAGCTGAGGGATAGTTGATTTTGAACAAAGAAAACATGAATTTTATTCTGTATGTAAGTCATGCATTTGCTTCTTTATAAACCAGTTCATTTTGAACATAGTCACAGATTAGCCATCATCTTACAGGGTGAGTTCTTTGGACACAAGAGAAATGGGCTTTGTGAAAATGCTCCAGCTCCAGCATATTTTAGTGGAAGCTTGTGGGACCTCACTGTCATTCTCCAACAGACAGAGTAGTAGCACATGACAATAACCTTGCATTCTAATTGCTTTTATGTAGCAATTAGAGTGTCACTTCATTATCTTGTGTGATTTTCATAACTAGGACAGGCATCCTTAATGCGGATCGTTCAAATGCTGAGACTATAATGAACTTAATTTAGTGGTGAAGCTCTCACAAGAGATGATGTTGATGATAACAGCATTTTTATCACATGCTTACTGTGGGCCAAGTACTGTGCAAACTTCTTTACACAATTTCATTTCATCTTACAGCATTATAATATTCCATTATTATCCTCATTTCATACATAAGAAAACTGAGCCTTAAAGAGGTTAAATAAATTGCCCAAGGTCATATAGCATTGAACAGGGAACACAGGAAGTCTATACGCTTAGCCACTTACACTGTCAGATCTTTGATTTCAATGAAGTATTTCTGTGAAAAGCCTATCATCGATTCATGTACCATCCATTCGTTCACTTATGTTTTCAACAGACATTTTGAGCCCCTTTTCTAGATCCATGTCACGTAGATCAATTTGCAGTGCTGTTGGCCTTGTTTCTACATTAGTACTAATCAAGCAAAAATGACTCAGTGAAGCTTACACTGAAATCCATCTACTTGAGTGCTGAGTCTAATACTCCTCTGAGCTGCAGTGCTAGTTATATTTTTAAAGGGCATCTGGTGCTGACTCATCATTGCTGTTTGGGTATATGTTAGTGTTACTGAAGAGATTTTCTACATCTTTTGTTTCTGCTGGCATAGATGGAATCATTTTAGTAATGTGAATTCCAAAACAGATCTTTACGTTTGTATTTAAAAGTTAAAAACAAATGTGCTTAAAGGCAAACAATAATTATAAAAATGTCAGTAGTATAAACTTTAGTACACATATCCAAAAATTTTGTAGTAAATAATTCTAGCTGCTATAACAATCATTGAAATTTTCATAGGTTAACATCATCAAATGTTTATTCCTTGCTCACATAATCTCATGTATCAGTGGCTTAGGGTGGGACTCTGCTCTACACAGTTATTTAGGAACTCTGGCTTATGCCATGAATACATGGTTTTAAAGTTGTCATGCCTTATCCAAGCAGTCAGTAAGGAAAGAAAAAAGATGGGCTAGCGTATTTTAACTATCTCAGCACAAAAGTATTTCAGCTCACGTTCTGTTGGTTAGAACCAGCACATCTGGCTAACAAGATCCAAGAAGGCTGGGAAATGTGGCCTGCTGTGTGCCCACACAGAAAAATAAGTGAGTTCAGTGGGCAGTTAGCCAATCTCACCCAGAAAATACCTTCTAATAGCCAAATTTCTTCCATTTTACTCTCCATACACAGACCAACTCATCTCCTCCCCAAATAAAACAGACCAAAGTCCCATTCAGAACTGTATCCATCTGAAAGGCTAGAATTTCCAGGTGAAGTACAGTCTCCATCAGGTTTGAATGGGGCTCCTCACCTACTAATCTGAATTGAAAAGGCGTGTCCTATACTGCCTCACCACATCCGATATATTTGATGGAACTCCCAACAAATACTCCCATTCAGAAAGGGAAAGTATAAGGAAAAAACAGCAATCAGTATTGCTACTTGAAATCCAGTGGAGACTTTTTAAAGACTTCCCACCTTGCAAATGGAGATATTCCTTAATTAGGCTATTATTTTGCTCTTAAAGAGGAACTACCTTATATAAATGTGTTGTTCCATGTAGCTCTTGGTTCCTTTCATTGGAGGATTTGTCTTGTTTTTTTGTTTTTCTTTTACCATTTCCCATAACTGAGGTGGGCTGTGGGGGTGGGTGTGCCCACCTTGTAGGATTCACTCCTTCCTCAGGCTACTTCCTGCCTGCGGGTGGTTTTAAGACTTCCAAACAGTCACTGACTTTATTTTTTATTGTTGTATAAATAAGATTGGCTTTCCATTTCCTTCAGAAAGTTTAGTAGGACCCTGATCTTTTTGGTTCCAGTCAGTCCCATGTGCCAGAAACTATGCTTATAATTCTTGCTAGAAAAAGGTTTTAAATCTTGCTTTGTGTTTTTGCTTCCTTGTCCCTCTGTTTCTTTCTCTTCTTTTTTTTTTTTAAGATTTATTTTATTGTTTTTGACAGACAGAGAGAAGGGGGAGGGCCCAGAGCAGTCTCCATAGTTGTACATCATCAATTTTCGACATGTTTCATTCTACACAGGTGGGCGGGGGCCATGCAGAATGGGAATTGGGCTGGGTGCCTCCCACATGGGAGGCATGCCCCCTCGAGCCAGAGGCCAAACCAGGGGGTGAGAACCAAACTGGGGGCCTCCCGCATGGGAAGCACACCCCAGTTCAGCATATGGGTCCACACGGGCCGGGGCTGGGATTTGATCCTCGGTCCTCAGGGCTACAAATTGAGCACTTACCGTAACTTGCTGAGCCATACCAGCTTCCCCCTCTGTTTCTTTCTCTTGAATTAATTGCAGCTTTCTGGATATTATTGGGAACAATAACCTTAAGTGTGAAGATGACACTGTTAATGATTTTTCCAAGGGACTCAGTCTTTTCAATTGAGCAGTCTCATGAAATCTTCCTTTCTCATAGCATTTCTTTTTTTGTTTGTTTTTTGTTTTGTTTTTTGTTTTTTCTTTATTGTTAAATTTAATGGAGTGACATTGATTGGTAATTTCTTAATGACACATCTTACAGTTGTAGACTCAGATGCCCTGAGCTTCTGGACTCTCTCTGTTCCCCCTGATTTCTTCTTACAAACTAGCCCGTTCTATCTTGAGCTCATCTCTTCCTTATAATACCTTATCAAAGTAGCCAGAACTTGAAAACACCCTGTTTTCTCTAGCCATTTCTTTTAGTACCCCAGACTCAATAGGCATATCTGCCTTATAAAATATTACCATAGGTGACAGTTCAGCAATTATTTTTGTAACTGTAAATCATGGGTTGCCACCTTTCCAGCCTCTACTATTATTTTTCCTTAACACCTAAAACCTAACTATTAAGCAAATGGCACATATTTTTAGGTTCTTGTTACCATAACTCTCACATTCTAAAGATAAGAACCAGTAAATGACCAAGGAAATGTAGTTTAGTTCATACATAGCAAAGGTGGTAAGCTGTTTTGGTGAATATCTAGCCAGGTTCTGCTACCATGAGGAATGAAAGAACTGTTATATTTTCTGGTCATTCCATCTACTTTAGAAGCTTCTTATAGTTACTGACAAACCATTCTACCTTATATGAAAATGGTAGTCTCTTCAACTTCCCTTTAATCTTATTTTATACATTACAAAATTAAATGACCTGAATTGATCATGATGAAGTAGTTTGAAAATAACAATATCCATATTCTTGGAGCCTCCATAATATGCTGATGTTTAACGTCATTTAGAATATTTCCTTATGGGATATTTTTCGTATTTTTAAAATGTAATGGTCTGAAATGTTAGATTACACTTAAGTGTTTAAAACCACAGAAACTTTATTTGGAAATCTCCATGATTTTTATTTTACTTTAACATTTTTGATATACTGTGATGAAATTTATGCTTTTTAATATTTATGTTTCATGTTACATTGGCATACATTATGATTACTTTAGTTTCTTCTAGAAATGTATACAGTGTTTTTCTGCCTCAAATACATGTTGACTTTATAAGATATTATGGATGAAAGATATATTATAAAAAGTTTATTCAGAAATTTGTATTTTATTTTTTGTTATATAAAACAAATCTTAGTCTTGTTTGATTTGGCTTTCCTTTGAAATAGGTCTCAGAGTCAGTCATTCATGTAATCTCTTATATTGCATTAAAATGATCTGAAATTCAAAACAATTACATGATGGCTTATATGCTCTGTTAACCATAATTATAAATAATGTATTTAACATTAATGACCTATTTGAGTAGTTACAAATATTAAATGTGTGTGTGTGTGTGTGTGTGTGTGTTAGTAAACTGATACTTGAGGAGTCATACAGGATTTATTTTCTGTGTCCTGTTTTTTATAGCTATAAGAAACCGGCTGTTTGTAAAGAAACTGAAATTGTAAGCCCTTCACCCCTTAACATGAAGCCAAATGTCATCTCTCAAAAGGCACAAAATGTGAACCATTTTTTTGACAAAAGTGAAAAAAATGTAGCTTTACAAAAGACAACAAATGAAGGTATAGAAGATAGCTGTGCAAGAGTAAATACTACGGAAGAACATATAGATAAAATGTACCTTGATATTTTGAGGAAAAAACTATCTGTTGGTTCTTCATTATTACCTCAGGATGACAACATAAATAAAGTAAGTGTTTATAATCTGAATTGATTTGCCATGTTGATAAGTGACATTATATAAAGTTATATAAGTACTACTACTGATAAGTATGTACTTCTTAAGATAGTGGGATTGATTATATACTAACCTCCACATAGATCCTGGATATTTGTGAGCAATATTTATTACTATACCCTGCAGTCCACAAGTTCAAAAATGACTCTATATAGCATTAGCTTTCTTTTAGAAGCCATCCTTTACATTTAAAAAAAAATTTTTTTTTTTGGTAAACATAGCCAAAAATTTGTGTAGTATAAGAGCTTTTCATTCAATTGTTCCAGTCATGTGATATGCAAAAATAGGTTAAGTTGACATTTCATAAAATGCTATTAGCAACTATTGAGAAATTTATGCTTTACTGTTCCTTTTTCCTGTTCTTGATTTATTCTGATCTATAGGTCATGAACCCAATGTTTTATTTTATAATTTTGAGTTATACATCTACCATAAGCCCTCTCCTGTACTTTGTGGAATAAGGCAAGGTATTAAAAAAATTTTTTTTGAAAACCTGGAGGAAAAGAAAGATAAGATATTTTGTCATTTCAAAACATGTTCTTCACATCCTAATCCATGTTCATTCTAATAATTACAGATATTGCTCTTTGGCAAGCTTACTTTGTTCTATTATTTTGCTTTATTTTGTTTTGTTTTATTCCTGATTGTAAAGATGTGCTTCAAAATACTAAACTTCCAATGGATCAGATTTAGAGAACTTTAACATAGTGGTTTGCCTTTTCAAACTACTTAGTAATCACTATGCTTTTGCCATCTATTCAGTTTTCATTTACAACTGTAGTTGAAATTCCTTTATGTTCTAAAGAGTTTGTACTTGTACATAGACTTTTAGATCTCAACTCAGTTCTGGAGAAGAAGGAGCTGTAACTGGTAAACAGGTACCATACAAGAAGGCCAGAAGTACACCTTCTTTACTTAAAAAAAAACCCCAGAGTGGATTGTATGCATCAGTTAGGAGCTCAGGTTATGGAAAACCCAGTTCACCATTCAAGACATTTTCTACTCTTGAAAAGAAAACTTCAAAGGACATTATGAAAAGCAAAAACTTAAAGTCCATTCCCACCTCAAATCAAGCTAGGAAAAAAGGTAACGTATAACCTTTTTATAATAGAATCCTGTGATACACTGTTGATTTGAACGACACAGGTTTGAAATGGGTCCACGTATACACCAGTTTTTTTCAATAAATACTGTAGTAAATGTACTTCCTTATGATTATATTAATATTTTCTTCTCTCTAGCTTTATTGTAAGAATACAGTATATAGTACATGTAACATAAAATATGTGTTAATTGATTGTTTATGTTATTGGTAAGGATTCTGGTCAACAGTAGGCTAGTAACAGTGAAGTTTTGGGAGAATCAAGTTATGCATGAATTTTCAACAGCATGGAGTGGTTGGTGCATCTAACCCCCTTATTGTTCAAGGGTCAGCTGTAGTGTATTATTTTATTTTCCTTGTTTCTACTTTCCTGTTTCCTTCTCTCCTATGAACTTTCCTTATTCATAGAAAATAATTAATCTTAAGGTATGCATTTCATTTCTGAATGACTCAATTTACAGGAGGTTTTTTGTCATTAGTTCTAAATTTCTGAATAAGAAAGTATGAGGAATGAACATAAGGTAGGAGAGTCAAACCTCTCTTCATATGGTTGGCTCTGTAATATCCAAAATGTTTATCAGGGAAGAGCTATATATTCAGATTACAGAAGCAGGATGGCAACCTACAAATACAGATTGAGAGAGATTTGATATTCAGTATAGATTCAGAGAGGCAGGATGCTTTATTTTTCACATAATGTATATTTTTAATACATCACAGTGCCTCTGTTATTTCCTAAGGTAGTCATTACATTGACAATAGGTGAGGTAATTTTCAACTTAGAGCCTATGCAGCTATTGAAAGATATAGAAATGTTCCGGTCAAACCAACATTTCTGCTACCTTTAGAATTTAGTGGGACGGGACAGCAATAATACAGCCAGAAACATTCTGTCCTTTTCTTTGTGATTAAGTTGTCACTGGAAAATTCATTTCTATCTTAAAATGTCTTCTCTTTCCTTTCCCTACAACTATCGATTCCAGGGTTACTTTAACTATATAAACATAACTTCATTTTACTGTGCTCTGCTTTATTGTGTTTCACAAGTGTTATGTTTTTTGTTGTCGTTTTTGTTGTCATTTTTTGTTTTTCTACAAATAGATGGCAAGACCCTCCACTAGCAAAAAGATTATGACTCACTTTATTGTAATACTTGCTTTATTATGGTGGTCTGGAACCAAACCCACAATATCTTCAAGGAATGCCTGTATTTAAAATATTTTAGGCATCCTTCTGTCTATGTGGGTGTGTTTTTGCTACAACAACCTGTGTGTGCATATAAGATGGAAAGATTAGGGATGATCTGTGTGAGAGTAAAGGAGAACAGCATTAGTGGTTGGTTATTCTGGAGGGACAGCAATATGATTTTGTTGGATTAGTAACAAGCATCCTTTCCTCCTATTCTTAATCTAGGGACCTCTAATCCCTCTCCCTAAGACATCTTTTATGTCTTATTTTCTGTATTCTGTGAAACATTTGCTTGTGATACTGTCATGTACTCAGTTATGAATTATTTACTTATTAGATCCAGTGCTTGATATTAAGAAAAAATACTTGGAAAATTTCTCAACTTTTAGAATCATAAAGAGGAGTGGGCCCTTTCTATTGACCAATGCCTTCTGTAGCCATTGCAGTTTTCAGTGTATCTCATCAATTTGTTGAGCATACATCTCAGATATAATGACTTCACCAGGATTCAAAAGCTGTAGTGGACCAGACCAGCAACAGGCCACCAAATAGTGACCATAACCTTTTTCTGGTTTGGCTTTGGGAAATGCTTTGGAGCTTCTCGGTCCAGTCACTGTGCTGGATGCTGCGATTGTTGTATAAAAATCCACTGGTTGTAGCAAATCACAGTCCAATCAAGAAATGGTTCATTGTTGTTGCATAGAATAAGAGAAAATGACACTTCAAAACAATGATTTTTGGATTTTCGGTCAGCTCATGAAGCACCCACTTACCGAACTTTTCACCTTTCCAATTTGCTTCAAATGCAGAATGACCATAGAATGGTTGACACTAAGTTCTTCGGCAACTTCACATGTAGTTGTAAGAGGATCAGCTTTGTTGATTGCTCTCAGTTGGTTGTCAACTTCCAATGGCTGGACACTACACGCCTCATCATCAAGGCTCTTGTCTCCTTTGCAAAACTTCTTAAACCACCACTGCACTGTGTGTTCGTTAGCAGTTCCTGGACCAAATGCGTTGATGTTGCAAGTTGTCTCAGCTGCTTTACAACCCATTTTGAACCCAAATAAGAAAATTGCTTGAATTTGCTTTTTGTCTAATATAATTTCCATAGTCTAAAATAAATATAAAATAAACAGCAAATAATAAGTCATTTGCATAAAAACATAAATGGAGAAATGTGTACTAAAATGAAAAGTGACATAACTACATTTATTTAAGAATGTATTCCCATATCAACTGGCAAATTTCAACAATGCAAAAACCACAATTACTTTTGCACTAACTTAATACCTTATGTCAAGGGGAAAGCCAGTCTGAGACAACCTGAGACAGGCCAGGGACTCACAGCCATGACCCCTCACTTTGCTGCTTCCCTCCAGTCTCCTGCTGGGGCTTCCCAATGGCTGAGCCCAAAGGAAGCCAGAAGTGTTCAGAGCCCATCGGTGCAGTCCATGCAGGTGGCTTTGGGGGCAGAAAGCCGCTGGAGAAGAGTGGGGAGGAGAAGCAGAAGAGCGAACGGAATACATCCAGCTGAGGGGCTGTGACACGTGAGATCAGGACCGTTCCCTTCCTCCCCTCCCATTTCTCTCATCTGTTCTTCTCATTTCCCCAGTAGGTTCAGGGCTCAGCCACTTGGCACGGTTTCTGGAGTTTTTGTGTTCACAAAAGAGTAAAACTCTAAATATATTCTCCTCCCACACTATGCACCTTCCTCGATGTTTAGAAGAGAATCTGGTTTTGACCATCAGGCAGGCAGAATAACTGGGAAAGGCAGTGCCCCTTAGGCACCCACTCGTAGCTGGAAGCCGGCATCTCTCCTGGAAGACATTCCTTGAACAGTCATATATCTCCAGGCTTTGGATGGAAGCAAGGAAACAAGCAGAACATAAATTTAGCAGGGAGAATGAACGCGAGAATCCTATTCAAATCTCAGGAAAAGAGTGCTTCATATGGAATTGGAGACCGTGACTCACAGTTAAGGCAGGATATGGAAGTGGAGAAAGAGACGCAACTTGAATACAAACACCATGTAAATCCTCCTTTACTGTCAGCTCACATAGGAAGGTCGATTCTAAATGCATTTTTCAAACAGCACAATGCAAAGAAACTGCACTGATAGCAGGAGAAAGATTTGGCAGTGTGCTTCTGGCAGTGGTCACTGCTATCTACATGGAGATGATTAGGCAGAACTACAGATGCACTAAGGCAGATGGAGGCAGCCTGTGCACGCACTGGGTGAGGGAACTCGGAGACACAGTTAAAACTCATAAACCTTAGAGTTGAATCTCGGGCCTGGCAAAATGTTCTCCATTTGTTCTTCAGTGGCTTTAAGACTGGCCATCTATAAGACACAATGAAAACTCATTTGTAGCCCAGGGGAACTAATCTTTTAGGATGTATTTTTGGATTTCAACTTGTCTAGCCCAGGCACAAGTAGAGGCTCTTTTAGATACGTCAGTAAACAAAATAGGCAAAGAAACCTCCCCATCTCCATTTTGTGGAACTTTTTATCTGAGGAGGAAAGAAAGACATTTAACTAAAAACATATTAAGTAAGTAAATGATGTTATATGCTAAGGAAAAAGTAGAGCAAGGTTTTGGTGGTAGAGTATGGCAGGTTATAGTTTCAAACAGGGTGGAGTAGGCCTCCTTGAGAAAGAATTATTTAAACAAAGACTTTTAGGAGGTAAGGGAATTGGCTATGTGACTATTTGGAGGCAGCATATTCCAGGAGGGTAAAACAGTTAGTGCCAAAGTCCTAAAGTGGGAAGGAATGCTTGGTATGTTCAAGGAACAGCATAGAAGCGCCGTATGGCTAGGGAAGAGTGAGCAAAGAGGGCAGGTAGTAGGAGATGAGATCAGAGTCAAAAGGTCAGGCATATATAGGTTTTTCTATGGCATTATAAAGACTTGGGCTTTTATTCTGAATGAAAAGGTGAGTCCCTATAAAGTTTTGAGCATGGGAGTGACCTTATATGACACCCTTTAGATCAGCAGTCCCCAACCTTTTGCCCCTGGGGACCAGTTTCCTGGAAGACAATTTTTTCTGTGACCAGGTGTGGGAGATGTAATAGTTTCAGGATGATTCAAGCACCATATGCAGCTTAATTGTCACCACTCACTTAAAAGGTTTTGATATGAGTCTATAAGCAACTGATTTATTGTAGTCTCTGTGCAGCCCAATCTCTCTGCTAATATTAATCTGTATTTGCAGCTGCTCCTTGATGCTAGCATTACTTCAGTTCTACCTCCAGTCATCAGACATTAAATTCGCATAAGGAATGTGCAACCTAGATCCCTCATATGCACAGTTCACAATTGGGTTTGTGGCTCTATGAGAATCTAATGCCACTGCTGATCTGATAGAAGGCGGAGCTCAAATAGTAATGTGAGTGATGGGAGCAGCTGTAAATATAGATGAAGCTCCACTCACTTGCCTGCCACTCACTTCCTGCTATGCTGCTCAGTTCCTAACGGGCCACTGACCAATAACTGTCTGTGGCCCAGGGGTTGGAGACCACAGCTTTAGATGGATTTCTCTGGCTGCTGTATTACAGACCACATACATAGATATTTATATACCTACTATATGGGACATAGGAAGATGTACAGAAACAAATTAAAAGGTGATTTTAGGCTAGAAGTAGTGGGCTTGAACCCAGGTGGTGGCAGTAGAGGTAATGAGAAGTGGCTGGGTAAAGATATATTAACAAGACAGAACCAAAGATCTAAAAAATTGGTTTGGGATTTGGGGTTAAAAAATAGGAGTCATGGATGATGCCACAGTTTTTGGCTTAAGAAACTGGGAGAATGGAGGTACTATTCCAGCTGGGATGGGAAGACTGAGTGAGGAAGAGTAGTTTCGGGGTGGAGAAAAGATCAAGAATCCAGTTGTTGATCATTTTGAGATGTTTGTTCTGTATGCAAGTGGAGATGACAAGAAGGCAATTAGAAACGAGGGAGGTGAAGACTGTAGATATCTTTTGGGAGATGTTAAAAACTAGTATTTTTTAAGTCGTGTTTTTTTAAACCATGAGACTGATGAAGATTATCAAGAAAGTGAGCATAGCTAGAGAAAAAAACAAACCAAGGCCTGAGCCCTGGGCATGCTAACCTTGAGGTCAGGATAAAGAGGGGAACTGTACAGAAGACAGAATAAGGTTGGAGGAAACCTGAGTATGTGGAACCCAGTGAAGAAAGTGTATGAAGTGGAATTGATCTGCTCTATCAATTGCCTCTAGGAGATAAAGAAATATGAGGACTGACAACTGAAGGAGGTCACCAGTAAATTGGGCCAGCAGTTTCCATTGATATGCAGCTCTAAAAGGGAAACTGAGTGGGAATAGCAGGGAATAGGAGGAGTAGAATTGGACATTTCAAGTTACAAATGAGCAGGAGTTGGTATGAAGTAGAGTCAAGAGAAGCTTTTAGTTTAATTTTGTTTTTAATGGGAGAAATAACAGTATGGATTATATTCAGTAGACAGGAAAAAATTCATGATGGAGAGTGGGAAGGATTACTAGAGCAATGTTCTTGAGTAGAGGAACTATAATGGGATCTAGTGGACGATGGAAGGGTTGGCTTTAGGTAGGAACATGGACAGTTCATCTGTGAAAGCAGATGGCAAGGAGGAGGAAGTGAGCACAGATCCTAGTAGCTGGGTAGAAGTGGTGAGTAAATGTGGATGATTTCTTCTGATTGCTTCCATTTTCTCAGAAATAAAATGCAGTGTCTGGGGATACCTGGATAGCTCAACAGGTTGGGGATATGCCTTGCAACCATGAGGTCTGGGGATCAAATCCTGGCCCTGGCCCTGGCTCTTGCAAACCCATGTGCTGAACTATGGTGCGACTTGGTGACCACCAAGATGGCTCGGTGGCTAGGGTTCTTGCCTCTCATGTGGGAGGCCCGTTTTAGTTCCCACCCTGACATCCACCTGTCACAACTAATGATGTACAACTATGGAGACTTCTCTGGGCCCTCCTCTGTCTGTCTCTTTCTCTAACCTTCTCTCAAACAATAAAATAAATCTTTAAAAATATGCAGTGTCGGGGAAGTGGGGATGGCTCAATGGGTTAAGCGCTCACTTTGCAGCGCCGGGGACCCAGGATCAAATCCTGGCCCTGGCCCATACGGACCCACTGTGCTAAACTGGGGAGTTCCCCCAGTTCAGTTCGTTCTCTCTCTCTCTCTCTCTCTCTCTCTCTCTCTCTCTCTCTCTCTCTCTCTCTCTCTCTCTCTCTCTCTCTCTGTCAAAAACAATAATAAAAAAAATTTTTTTTTAATGCAGTGTCATTATCTGGCAGTGAGGATGAGACAGGGGTGTTGAAGGAGAGAAGAGAAGTTGTGAAATAGTTATCCTAGAGGATTAAACGGCCAGCACAGAAAGAGTGTACTTCAGCAGTGACCAGCCTTTTGGCTTTCCTGGACTACACATAAAATACAGTAACACTAACAATAGCTGATAAGCTAGAAAGAATAGGTCGCAAAAAAACAAATCTCACAGTGTTTTAAACATTTGTGTTGGGCCTCATTCAAAGCTGTCCTGGGCCACAGGATGTTGGTGATTGTGTATTTAAATTGAGACCACAGTGTGTGTGTGTGTGTGTGTCCGTCCGTCCATGTGTGTGTGTGTCCACATTTCACTGCATGGTTGCAGGTGTTGGGTAGTTGTATAGCTGAATTTACCAAAGGGAGAGTTTTTTGCCAAGAGTATGCCTGATGCGATTGAGTAGCTGAGGTGGAGAGAAGTATAAGGAACCAAAAGCCGGTAGTTGGAAAGGATTGCCTATGAGTATATTGAAATTACTAAGTATGAAGACAGAAGTAATGTCACAGTAGATGAAAAAGAAGTAAGGGGTGATATAGAGATTGATAGATGAAGGTAATATTTTTATGAGTATTTTTTCATATTTCAAATTTTTATGGTATTTATGATTACCAAAATAAAAATAAAACACATCACTAAGATTTATATTAAGAGTACAGTGATAAACTATGGCTATCTGTTTTTATACTAAGCTATTTTTTTTTTTTTAATATATATATATATTTTTTTTGACAGAGAGAGAGAGAGAGAGAGATACAGAGACACAGAGAGAACTGAACTGGGGGAGCTCCCAGCCCAGCATATGGGTCTGCATGGGCCGGGGCCAGGACTTGATCCCCGGTCCCCAGTGCTACAAAGTGAGCGCTTAACCCACTGAGCCATCCTGGCTTCCCCATACTGAGCTATTAAGTGTGATTTTTTATTGGTCTTTTTATTGAAAAATTGCCCCAAACAATTTTAGTGTTATTCAGAAATGTGATTCTTTTGGAGTGTTTGTCACTTGTCAAAGGTTGAGTTCTCGAAGCAGACTCTGAAGTGTAGATGAGTGTAGAGAAAGTCTAGAGAATTCACTTGAAGTCAACCTTGTTTAAGACAAAAAAGAATCCCAGTTACTGAGTCTCATCCAAATAAAAGGATTCTCTTTTTCATGTAACAAAGAAGCCAAGGATAGGTGGTTCAGAGCTGGTGCAATTGTGCAAAGAACCACATCCTTTCTTTGCTGTTGCAAAATTCTTAGTCTGTGACTTTTATCATCATTGTCTTAAGGTGTTTACTCAACCTCCGGGTACTGTCATGCGGCAAGGTGAAAGGTAAAACTACATGCCAGTTAAATCATCAACTTCTTAATCAGGAAAGTAGTCACTCTCCTGGAAGCTCTGTGTAGGAAAATTTTGCTTTCAACTTATTGGCCAGAACTTCGATTGTGTGGCCACCCCTATTACATGGAGTCCAGGGAGATGACTGGTTTTTTTTTTGGTTTTTGGTTTTGTTTTGTTTTGTTTTTAATATTTTTATTTTTGAGAGAGAGAGAGAGAGAGAAAGAGAGAGAGAGAGAACTGAACTGGGGGAGCTCCCAGTTCAGCATATGGTTCCGCACGGGCCGGGGCCAGGACCGGATTCGATCCCTGGTCCCCAGCGCTGCAAAGTGAGCGCTTAACCCACTGAGCCATCCCGGCTTCCCCGAGATGACTGTTTTTAACTGGCCACATTGCTGCCAGTGGCAAAATCAGGTTTCTGTTAATAGGAAGAGGAGATTGACAGTACCTGCTGTGTGATTGTTTACCTTTTTATTCTATATTCATTTCCTGTTGCTCTTAACTCTTATGTTTTTATTTTGAGACTGATCATTTTATTGTCACAAAAGTAGTAGTTGATCATTATTTAAGTTCAAAAATGCAAAAGAGTAAAAAAGTAGAAAGCAATAATTTATCCAGAAAAAAACGGTGTCATACTGAATGAGCATTATAGATGAATAGATGGAAGGCAAGAAAGAGGTAGTCATGTAGATAAATGGAGAAAACATTTTATAAGAATGGGATTATAATTTACAAATTCTTTTTAAATAGAATATTAGATTTAGTTTTACTTAAATCTATAAGAAAAAAAGACAGCTTATGAAATATTATATTCCAAAAAATCCCTGGAAGAAAATAGATTATAAAAACTCCTCAAAGGTTGTAAAAACCATGTTGTTGTTTTTAACTGCATTTTTTAATTTTACACGTTCTCAGTTTTCCCTTCTATGAAATATAAGGTAGTAAAAGTCTTGCATTCACCACTCACATGCCTCCTACCCATTTTTTCACCTTAATTTTTATCTGTGCAAGATATGTTTATTATATTCTCTCTTGCAACTGCAGTTTCCCTCAGCTTTTGAATTTAGATCTTGGTTGTGATTATTAAAGAGATTGAATGCTTTTCAGCAGTCCCTTTGCCATAGCTTTTTCATTCTGGAATATTTTGATTGGTTTCTTATTTAACTAAATGTTCTTAATTTATTGTTTTTTCAAGAAACGCGTATGGGTTCTGAATTATGCAATGTTTTCATGTTTGAAATTTATTTCCAAACAAATTTTTTTCATGTGATAAGGGGAAAATACTGTCCATGTACCATTATTGAGAATAATTAGTTAGCAAAATCAAAATTAAGGACTTTAAGAAGGGCGAATTCTGCTATAAAAGCAGTGACCAGTAACCCGTTGAACAAGAGCCACCTGCCACTCTTGGCTGCTGTGTTCTAGGGAGAACTACAGTGCCAGCAGATCTCACCTCATTCGCTGGCCACATTAAATGGATCTCCAGTAGTTTGGAAGGATTAATGCCTGCTTTTCCAATGACTCAATCAATTTCTTAGTGAGTACTTTAAGAAATTTCTCCAGGAAACCTCTACCTCAAACAATCCAGTTAAAGATGATTATAATTCTATAAGAAAAACTTCTCCATGCTTGGGAAAAAATTTTAAAAGCTTAAAATTTGGCCAAAATATACAGTAATCACATTATTTTCTAATTTAATGTGTATAGTCAGGATATTAAAGCAGTACTATAATTTTATCTTATAAATCAAATTGAAACTAGCTATTACTAAGTTTCCATACAATTATATTATTCCATTGGTACTATACTATCTTGATATACACATATTTTTATATATACTATAAAAGTATGCTTTGAAAGCACACTTAATCTCAATTGCTTCATATAATGTTGTTAGCTGCTCTTTGATTCAACATTTAGATATTCTGTATTTATTGCTGTGAAGTTTTTTTTTAAGATTTATTTTTTTGGTTTTTTTGGGTTTTTTATTTTTGGACAGAGAGAGAGACTGACAGAGAGAGACAGAGAGAAGGGGGTGGGCCCAGAGCAGTCTCCATAGTTGACAGCATTAGTTTTCCATAAAGTTTCACTCCACAGGTGGGCACGGGGCTATGCAGGGCAGGAACTGGGCCGAGAGCCTCCTGCATAGGTCCTGGCAAGAACTGAACCGGGGGCACACCCCAGTTCAGCATGTGGGTCCGCCTGGGCCGGAGCCGGGATTTGATCCTCAGGCTCCAGGGCTGCAAAGCAAGCGCTTAACCCGCTGAGCCATCCTAGCTTCCCCTGCTGTGAAGTTTTTAAAGAATAATTTGTTTAAAAGCAGTAAAGCCTAAAATCATCCAAGTTCACGTTCTTACATTCATTTACCTCCATTTGGCTGCAGTTAGTGCTCTGTATCAAATTGAGTGATATGTTGATTATGGGGAACAGTTCTGAGTTGAGTGAAACAGCTGTATTATAGTGTTATACATCACCTTTTTTTTTATTGTTTTTGACAGACAGAGACAGAGAGAAGGGGGAGGGCCTTAAGCAGTCTCCACAGTTGTATGTCATCAGCTTTCAGCATGGTTTCATTCCACACAGGTGGGTGGGGGCCGCTCAAGGCCGGAATAGTGCTTAGGGCCTCCCACATGGGAGGCTCACCCTCTCAAGCCAGTGGCCGAACCAGGGGCGAGAACTGAACTGGGGGCCTCCTTCATGGGAGGCACACCTCAGTTCAGCATATGGTAAGGTGACCAGATTTTAACATTGGTAAAGCGGGACACCATTGACAAGTGGGGAGGAAGTTCTTGATTAAATATTTGGTCTGTCTCCCCCACCGTTCCCTAGCTTGTTGTGCATTCTTTCCAAAAATCGAGACTTTTTTAAAACGCCGCGGGACACAGGACAAATTGTTAAAAATCGGGACTGTCCCGCCAAAAGCTGGACGTCTGGTCACCCTAGCATATGGGTCCACACGGGCTGGGGCCAGGATTTGATCCCTGGTCCTCGGCGCTGCAAAGTGAGTGCTTAACCTGCTGAGCCATCCCAGCTTCCCCTACATCACCTGTTTTGAGATTATTTATTGCATTGTTTCTATTGTAGTCGTACTAATGGTTACATAATTGCTGAATAAACATTCATCTTGGTTTGGTATCTATGGTATTTTCATCTGTTGTTTATAATATTTAGATATCTTATCTGAAACAAAACTCATCAAGCCTGCAACCATGGGTAAACCAGCTCCCCAAACTGAAAGTTGCCTGGCTGCTGCTGAGAAGTCTAGAGACCTTATAGATACCACTGATGCCTGTTTTCAGTTACAGAATGTATGTATTGAATTTCAAACTAGTATTTATAATGTTTTTATGTTCTAAAATCATATTAAAGCTAAATTATAAATATAAAATATAGAAATTTTTTTTGCTTCAAGGGTAGTATTCTAATCATTCTTATTGAATGAACACTTAGTGATTTTTTATTTACTAGACTGTTATCAGCCTTTGTCAGTTCTATTCTTTGTATATGTGGGTTTTATTTTTAACCATCTTATATATATATATCTGTAATGAAGTAATACTTTTCCTTAAAAGGATTCTTTAGAATGCCGTGGTGGAAACACAGAGACAGAATTCATTATGTTTAAAAGAGTTCAGGAAGCGGAGGAAAAGTGGAGGGGCGCACAAGCCCTGATTGAGCAAATTAAAGTCACATTCTCAGAAAAAGAGAAAGAGCTGGAAAATAAGATGGAAGAACTCAAGAGACAACAGGAAAAGGAACTCTTCAAACTGAATCAAGACAATTACATTCTACAAGCCAAGGTGCTGCTATCCTGTTTTTTCATTTACTGATTAAAAATGAACTTGTACTCCCTGCTAAATGCATTGTCATCCTTTGTTCCTCTTGCCTTAATGTATTTGCTATATAAAACATGAGCTTGGTTCCTGAGAACATGTCCTTACAGAAGAACCTAAACCCACCCCTCTGGGAGAATTGAAATTTAAATTGGCTCATTTTGATGGTTTTCTTCTGTTAGCAGTCCTTTTTAAAACAAATCCCTTAGTCCACTATGATGTTCAAAGAAGACAGTTCAGCAAGAACTGCTAGAGAAGGTCTAAATTCAGAGAATGACACTGTAGCACCATCATCACAAAACAACACTGCAATGATTTAACTGTGGTTGGTATTAATTCCAATGTGGTTATAAGCCAGTTTTCGATCTATGCACCTTGGGTTTTCTCTTATTTTTCTTCTCACTTCATCATTTCTTTCCCCAAATAAAATAATTTCTTCATTTTTCTCACAGTTAAATAGCTTTGAAGATACAAACAAAAAACAAAGGTGGTTACAGTTTGGGGAAACAAGTGATCCTGTCACTGAAGAAAAACTGAAGCAAATCCAAAAGGAAATACGAGAACAAGAGACACTTCTTCAAGGATATCAACAGGTATGGTAATTCTTCAGCACACAGTGAGTTTGTGCTTGAGATTCTTCAGTTATAAAAATCAGGCATATTAAAATATTTATTTGCTCATTTAATAGATAATGGGAATTATGGCAAATATGAGGAAGTGATAATTGACTAGTCAGTATATTTCTCATGGGCAGAATTAAAGTGATTAGGAGCATAAGATCTGGATTCAGAGAATCCAGCTTTAGACTTAGCTTCACAGACAATGTGGAGGCAGACATGTTGCTGCAGCCTTGAGCAAATCACATCACCTTTCTAAGCCAGTTTCCTCAACTGTGAAACTGGGATGATGATAATAGTACCTGTCTCACAAGATGAAGTTAACATAAGACAGTGCAAACCAACCTCTTAGTGCCTGGCACAGAGTAACCAATCAGTGGATGTTGCCTGTTGTTATATTTAATGGTCATGTTTCTCAGAAGTTTTCCTATTTTTCTTTAGTTTCCTTGTAATGCTTTAGTAGATAATATGGGTTAATTTTGATATTATGTTCAAAAATATAATTCTGAAATCAATTGAGTGGAAAAAAGTTGAATTAAATGGGAGAAAATGTGTATATCCCATAGAAGGCACTGAACCTACCAATCAAGCATTGTCATTTAGGGACCTGTCACAGAAAGCGTACATCAGAGATTATAGCATTTATGATCAATGGAATAGTACTGATTTTGCAAGATACATTGCCCTAGAGTTAATGAGACCCTTCCAACCCATTTGCCTGCCATTTTAGTCATACCAGATAGAGCATAGATTTTAAGGAGGACTTCACAGATCTGTACATTTGCCACGTTTGCCAATCCCCCCATCACACATACACACACACAAAGAGAACAAAAAATGTATGTGTTCATGTATATAGTTATGTATTTTTCTGCATTTCATTGATTCTGCAGATGTTTAAACCCCTTGACATACAAAGATGGCTCTGATATGTCGTGTTTCTTAAGCCATTGTAAACAATGTCCCTGAGATACACACAACTTTAATTTTCTTTGAATGCAGTTATAATGCAAATATTACCAAGAAATAACTATATATGTATGTTCAATGTGAAAGTGTGAACTGTAGAAATCATTCCTTTAAGATGTCTTTTGAATTTGTACAAATGTGACAATGCTTTATGAACCTGACCTCAATGGCAAGGGAAGTAAAAGCAAGAATAAATGAATGGAACTTTGTCAAACTAAAAAGTTTCTGTACTGCAAAGGAAACCATCAACAAAGCGAAGAGGCAAGCAACCTAATGGGAGTAAATACTTGTAAACAACGCCTCTAATAAGAGGCTAATATCTGAAATGTATACAGAACTCATACAACTCAACAACAAAAAAAACAAACGACCCAATTTTAAAAAATGGGCAGAAGACCTGAAGACACTTCTCCCATTAAGATATAGAAACAGATATATGAAAAAAATGTTCAACATCACTAGCAATTAGGGAAATGCAAATTAAAACCACAATGAGATACCACCTCACATCTGTTAGAATGGCTATAATCAACAAGACAAGGGATAACAAGTGCTGGAGAGGCTATGGACAGAAAGGAACCCTTATACACTGCTGGTGGGAATGTAAATTGGTACAACCGCTATGGAAGGCAGTGTGGAGATTCCTCAAAAAATTAGGAATGGAATTGCCATATGACCCAGCAATTCCTCTTCTGGGTATCTACCCAAAAAGCTTGAAAACCATAATTTGCAGATATATGTATGTACTCCAATGTTCATCGTAGTACTGTTCACAGTGGCCAAGTCATGGAAACAAAGTGTCCTTTGATAGTTGACTGGATAAGAAGTTATGGTACATTTACACAGTGAAATACTACTCAGCGGTAAAAGATGAAATACATTTGTGACAACATGGATGGACCTTGAAACCATCTTATTAAGCAAATTAAGTCAGACTGAAAGAATCAAGAAACATGACTTCACTTATAGGTGGAATATAAAACTGAAAGTAACAAAGAAACAAAAACTTACAGACACAATCAATAGTTTGATGGTTACCTGAGGGTAAAGGGGAAGGTGGGTGAAAGAGCAGGGGAGGAAGGAGAGTTGGGAGGAGGTACCAGATATATGGTGATGGAGGGAGAGCTGATTCTGGGTGGTGAGCACATAATGCAATACATAGGTGATGTAATGTAGAATTGTATATCTGGAAACTATGTAATTGTTACCAACCAATGTCACCCCAATACATTTAACAATAAAAAAAAAAATGACACCGAAAACCAAATAGGGTATTTCAGTGAAAACAGTGAGACTGATATTCAACAGATTTGTATGGCTGACTATTCAACAGAAGATTCAAGTGAAGGTAGCCCTATCCAATGTAATGATCATAAATGTGCAAGACCTATGTCTGTATCAAGCAGTGATGATTGTGATTCAGGAGATGAAGAATAGATTTGGGAAGAAAAAGAATATATTTCAAATATAAAACCATTTACCCAAATTGCTAGTATAAACGCTTTAGATTTGTAAAGACTAGGAGCAAATCCTATGCCTCTTTGTATTTTGAAACAAGGGCTGTGGATGCCATGGTGGCTCAGCAGGTTAAGTGCTTGCTTTACAGCCCTGAGATCCGAGGATCAAATCCTGGTCCTGGCCCGTGTGGACCCATATGCTGAACTGAGGTGTGGCCCCTAATTCAGTTCTTGCTGGGACAAGCTTCTTATGTGGGAGGACTCCGGTTCAGCCCCTAGCTTGTGGGGGGCATGCCTCCCATGCAGGAGGCTCCTGCCTGGTTCCTGCCCTGCATGCCTCCCGCCCTTCCTGGCCCACCAGTGTGGAATGAAACTATGTCAAAAACTGGTGATGTACAACTATGGAGACAGCTATGAGCCCTCCCCCTTCTCTCTGTCAAAAAATAAAACCTGAAAAACAAAATGAAACAAGGGCTAAGTGGTGGTTTTTTTGAAATGATAACCATAAAAACAAATAGATACTCAAGTCAAAAATTAAAGGACCAGAACTCATAAAAGGAGAAGGAGTGATTTCCAGAAACAAGTGATGAAATGAAAACATACCTTCCATTATGTCTCATAATGTAGCAAGTACAAATATCTAAAATAGATAAGTAGTGGTCAAAAAGAGCAATATTAGAGACCCCAATGTTTTAAAAAACTATGCCTCACAAGCATTTCTTGGCTATATCACATTTTCTTCACTTTGTGGATAATGACACTATGTAAAGAAGACAGAATATGAAAAGTATGAAATATAATTGACTATTTGAATAATTTTGAACAATTATACACTCTGGATGAAGATGTCTCCCTAGACTAGCCACTGATGAAATTCAAAGGACAGCTGGGATATGTGCACTTTATACTTACTAAACGTGCCAAATTTGGAATCAAAGTTCACCAGTTATGTGAGTCCAGTACTAGATATTACACCTGCAAATGTTAAGTTGAAAAATAAATAGTATTTTTTGCTCACATAGAATTTCATTTTATTCATGTCAAGGGATGAAGCATAGGCCATTCTCCAGGCACTAGGCCAGATACAGTGAGACGGTTTCTGTTTTTCATTAGATCCTTAAAGGTCCTTGGTGTTCATCAGATTCTTAATTTTAAAAAAGTTGATAAGCCAGTGCACCAATGCATGGATTTGTACTTTATTCCTCTGACTTCAGTGTTTGAGTCACTCTTTAGCTCAAGCCTGGTGGTGAACTGGGTCTGGTTTCTGCTCTACCTTGATCTTTCAGAAACATCCAGTTTCTAACTCCTTGCTCACAGAAAGTTCCAGAAATAAGCATGGATACCAACTGTGGCTACACTGAATTACTTCACCACGGGAAGCCAAGCCAAAACTGGAAAAACAATAGTGCAAACAGTCCTACTTGATCTTTCCGTTCTGGAACACAGAGCCATAATGGGGTTATTCCTGTAGTCACCCACCCTCTTAACTCCTGTGCCATGCAGTACCTTATACTGACACTTGGGCACTTTGGCTTTGGGAATTTTCGTAAATTTTTTCTAATAGAATAAGCATTTTGGAAAGAATTGTTTTTAGCTCATAAATTTTCTTCTGAGATAATATAGTTTGAAAAAGATTTTGCTTACTCAAAACCTGAAGAAATTGTAAAAACCTTAAAAATACTTAAGAGATGTATCTGTTATGAGTCTGTATACTTATATAAGTTATTGACTTTTAACTAAAATGTAATTTTCTATTTATAAAAAGGAAAATGAAAGGTTGTATAATCAAGTGAAAGATCTCCAAGAACAAAACAAGAAAAATGAGGAACGAATGTTCAAGGAAAACCAGAGTTTATTCAGTGAGTTAGCTTCCTTAAAGTAAGTCCTTTCTAAATCTTAGAATCAAATATACTTAGACTGTTTCTAAGCATTTTATTGTTATATTAATAATACATTTAGTTATACCTAGAAATGAGAAAATTTTACACTGATACAGAGTTTTGTGACTTTCATATTTTCAATATTCAATAGATTTTTGGGGGGATATTAGATGACTACTACATACTGTAGTATCTTCAGCATATTCATATTTGCGTTTGAGATCAGTTTCAGAAAATTGAACATGCAGTATTCCTCTTGATAGATCATTAAGCCTGAGATGCTTATGTAATGCATCTTAGTAACATTAAAAAAAAACTATACACTATCACTTACTGTCTTAGGTCAGGTTCCATGCAAGTAGAGCCTAAGGTACAGATCCTGTGGAGGTGATTTCCTGGAGAATAACTCTCAGGAGAATGAGAAAAAAGCAGCAAGATGGAAGGGGTGGATAGAGTGGGGGAAGACTAAGTAAGAATGTAGTCTTGTCTGGAGACTGGCTTTGTTCTACTCTCACCAGAAAGCTCTGGAGAACTGATTGCATCACATAGTTGGTCCCTACCTGAGGCAAGAGGTGGCAGCCTTTTGTATCACCAAGCCTGTCAGTCACTTGCTAAGGGGTATCCGGGACAGGAGTGGGGAATATCCTGTGTAGGGTGGGGAGGCAGCCTGTGTACCCCTGAGCCAGTCTGTTAGTGGCTGAGGTGTGCCCCAGAAGCAGTTGAGGGATGTCCTGTGGGCCACAGAGGAAGGAGAACCTGTGAGTTGTTAACTAACCAGCGCTCACCATGGTGGGCTGATGGAACACCAGCACGTACTTAGGAATCTTATTTCAGACTGTAAGGTCTTTTGGATGTTAACATCCAACTTCAACATATGTGAAAAAGCTGAACCCACGAATATGGGAATGTTAGGGTGCTATCTTCTTTCAGGAGATGACTACCAGTTGTGCAGTGTTGCACATAAATATATAATTACTCAGGATTGCTATCAGAAGAAGCGTTTTTTTGGCATTGAATCTCAAGTGCCAAATTCACAACCCTGTTCCATTTTGTTGTTTTTGTTAGATAACCTAGAGTGTAAGAGGCAGGGCTGCTGTTAGCAACAACTGATCTTTCAAAAAAATAGAAAAAAGTATACCTTGTAATAGACAAAGCTGTAAGGTGCACAGGTTGGCAATTGAGGGCACTTTTGTGTAAATTATAAAAATAAAACCACACTTCTTTCTCATGATAAGCATAACTCCAGGCTAAGGGTAATAATCTGTCTAGTTCTGAAGCATGAACACATTTACTTCTGCTTTTTTTCCTGGATGCTTCAATAAAGTATTTAAAAATATCACATCTTATACTGTCTGGCTTTTAAAAGAGAAGATCTATTCCAGGATCCAAAACTAAAACTAAATGAACTTCCACAGCGAAATAAATTGTTTCTTTAGTACATTAGGGTTAGATGATCATATGATGTATAGATTCTTAAACTCATATGTCTCTGGAAAAACAGAAAAATTGATTGTAAGGTATAAATAGTAGACTGTGTTTGGTTTTGTTTGTTAGTTTCAACAGGTATGATTGGCAATTTATGTTTCTCAAAAAGAGATGTAGAATGGTGTGACAAGGAATACACACCACCACAGGAAAAATGCAGTACATCTTTATGGAACATTTTTTTTTTTCCCCTGATAATTGGAAGGAAATATTTCCATAGTTATTTAATTATATATTATATACCGTATTTTCCGGCGTATAAGACGACCGGGCGTATAAGACGACCCCCTAATTTTACAGTTAAAACATAGGTTTAGGCCTATATTCGCTGTATAAAAACCTATGTTTTAACTGTAAAATTAGGGGGTCGTCTTATACGCCCGGTCGTCTTATACACTGGAAAATACGGTAAACCAATAATCTTAGAGTTTCAATTTCTTTAATCATAAACATTTTCTTTATAGTGTATTTCACTTTAAATGGTATTTTATTCTTTAGATTAAACTTTTCTGCTTCAGTGACTCACCTAGTTCCAATATCCATTAGAGTTTTTAATTTTTTAAAATTGAATATTTTGTATTGAAAAGAGTATCTTTTAAAAAATAATACTTTTATTTTCAAAACAAATCAGAGAGCAGATGCAAAAAAGTCGTTTCCTGTCTCAAGTAGTTGAAGAGCCCACCAAAACCCAGAATTTTACAGATCTGTTAGCAGAACTACGAGTGGCACAGGTAAGTTGCATAAGGATTTTAACTATTAGCAATAGTAAAGATTATTATAAAAATCCCCATATGTGTAAAAAATATCTCTTTTTATAATTTATGAATAAATAAGATCTCTTTATGTTTCATATCATTTAAAAATTAAGAAAAATCATAGAGTAGCATTTAGTATAGTACATCTGACCTTAATGTATAGGAAAAGAGTGTAATACTGAGTTTAGATTGCATCTTTATAATCAGCCTCTCTTCAGGCATTTATCACATGGAGCCATATTGGAAGCATAACCTTATTTAGGATGTGTATACCCTTATTTCAAACAGATTCTTCATTGAAAATAGGAAAATAATTTGAAGATATTGTTCACCTTAAAAAGTTAGTTGGCTTTTTACCTGTCTTCCTAAGTGAAGGGTGCAGAGACTATATTATATATACCTGTACTTTTATCTGATGTATCTAACACAAAGGTAAAATGCAGTAATTGCTCACTAAGTTGTCTTTATTGATTGTATTAATAAAGAATATGCCCTAGAATTTTCTAGAGCAGTATTTATCAATGGGAGACATTTTAGAATTTTGGGCAGGTTAATTCTATTGTATACAGAACAGTTTCACGTATTGCATGATTTTTATCGTCTGTGTTCCCAGGAGCAGTGTGCTCATAGCACTCACCAGTCATTGTAACAGTAGAAACCACTGCCACGTTTCCAAGCATCCCCTGTGGGAGAGCAGTTAATTCTTCCCATTCCCTCTCAATAAGAACCATAGCACTAAACTAAAAGTAATTCCAATCTATTTCAGTGATTATGTATATTAGAAAAATTTCAATTACATACTGCTTTTTATTAGAATTTTTTTATATAAAATCAGGTTCCATAGAAATTTAAACATACCAAGTTTAATAAGTGATCTTTAACAGGTTTTTGTAGTACATAAAATGCAGCTTCAAACAAATTCACTAGAGAGAGAACTTTCTCCAGATGCATGTGTATACAGAATGATTAAATAAGTAGATAGGTAGGCGGAAAGGCAGAAAGAATACATGATTGAACACTCCTTATCAATGGACCTCAAAATTAGCAAGTTTAAAGGAGAAACTAATATTGCCATATTTTATAAAAGCTTAGAAAAACATGGTAAGGTTTCAAGCACAACATTAGCTTCATTTGAGGGCTGTTATTAGTGACCTTTAAAAGTGTTGTTTGGAACATATTTTTCTGACAAATAAAAAAAACTAAAATTGCCACTAAAATCACTGGAAAATGCTAGATAAAATATAATAAACATTTTGTAAATGCATAGCCAAGCTCTCAAGAAAGAAGGTAAATCTCAACAGGGATAAAAACCCAGCAGTAAGCATCTGCTCCTAGACTGTCAGTTCAGCAACCACGGGGCTTGAGCTTTAACAACAGCAGAGTGGGAACAGGGCACTGGGACTTCACAGGACCACGTCCTTCTGTAAAACAGTGTACTAGGAAAAAATCCATTCCCCTTCATAAGGGGCTGAGATGTCAAGAAAGCTCTCTGTCTTAACTAAATCTCCAGATAGAGAGGGGAGGGGAGTCTTATCTGTGTGGTACCTGTGCTATACTGGTTGTTTAGTATAAATGTCATCTCTCTGCTTATATTTGTGTTTTAGTACCGTTATTTGAATTGGCATTACCTACCTGCAAGGGTTGGTCATGCTTAAGTTAAACACACTCTCTTTCTCTCTCTCTCTCCCTCTGGTCCTTAGTCGATGACCTCTAATGTGGCTACAGGAAACAAATACAAAACAGCTCTTAGAACTATACACTCTTAACCCAATTCACAAGGTATCCATACAGATAAAATCTTGCTGACATGCTCATAGTGCACAATTATAAACCCCAGAGAAGCAATACACCATGAGCAAGCATGGGACAATTAAATGAACAGCAACAGGAGAACCCCAATAGAATATTGAATAGACTATTAAATAATAGACTTAAATGATTAAATATACAAAATAAATGAGAACGTGTGAGGGAAGAAGAAAACAGACTAGGCAGATTCAGAGAAATATAAACAGCTCTGGAAATAAAATATATTCCTGAAAATTAAAAAATAACTAGAAAAGTTAAATAGATGATCTTGCACAACTAAGGAAAAAGTGAGTAAACTACATGATAGATCTAAGAAACTTAGAGTGAGAAATATCAGAAATCTGAGAAATATAGAAAATATTGGTGGGCAGGGCAGGGGTAAGGCGGCATTCAGTAGTGGAGTCAAGAAGGCACTCTCTGAGCAGGTGGTGTCTGAGAGAGCTGAAGAGAAGCAGCAGCTAACCAAAAAAAACCATCCTTCCAGCCAGGGGGAAAGCACAAACACTGAATCAGGAGTGGGTTTGTTACCTTCCAAAAGCGGAGGCATCTGAGACAGAAGTGGGTGAGTAAGGACAAGAGTGGTGGAAGATACAGTCAGAGTCAGTCTCTGTGAATTATCTGCACAGTAACTTACAAGGGAGGGAAAGTACTTGCCATCCAAAGACCTGTGCCCACAGGACTGACATGGGACATAGTGGCCTTAAAGGTGGGTAGTTTCAGTCCCTAGACAGATGCAAGAATAACGTGCATGTTTGAACTCAAGATATTTGGAGTTCCTTTGAATTCTAAAATTCTGCGATTCTATGAGGTTTCTATGAAGAAATGTTCTAAATTTATTGAATTAAACAAAAGGTATTTGCAGAAAGATATCTGAACATTTAAAAACTTGAGAAACTCAGTGCTCTC
The DNA here is from genome assembly GCA_004027555.1 of Craseonycteris thonglongyai. Classification (NCBI taxonomy): domain Eukaryota; kingdom Metazoa; phylum Chordata; class Mammalia; order Chiroptera; family Craseonycteridae; genus Craseonycteris; species Craseonycteris thonglongyai. The sequence continues at coordinate 44,459 of PVKE010004716.1, forward strand.
CTGAAAAGACATCTCACAAAAGCACACAGATGAAACAATGAAATGATGCAGTTAAATCTGACACGGCTAGAAACCAAAATTATACAATAATTTATGAATGGATTATTTTCTTAGACTGGATTTTAAATTGTAAGGTAGTATAATAACAGCATTTGTAAGAATTTTTATTTTGAAACTTAGCGATACCAAGTGTACTTCCATGAGTCCAAGAGTTCTTCAGCAGTTACAAGTTTATTTTAGTGTATATTTATTGAGTATCTGCCATGTGCTTAGTCCCAAAAGTGTACAGGTAATAATAAATAATTCTTGCTCCTCATAGAGCTTTCAGTCTAATAAGGAGAAGAGGCATATATACAAATCAATGTCACCTGAAACAGAAAGTAACATGCTATTGTATAGTAAAGATATAGTGAAAGTTTATGGGAGCTCAGAGGAGGGAATTATCAGGAATAACCTCATTTGAACTGAGCTTTAAAGGATAAGCATGATATTTGTCAAGCAGTAAAATGTGGGCCATTGAGAGAAGTGTAGAATATAGGGTATATTGAGAATTTATTGAACATGTTTCTGATACGCCAAGCATTTTTATGCATTTATGGTACAAGGGTTAGCAAAACAAAGTCCTGCTTTCAAGTGAATATATAATATGTCAGTCAGGTGGTGAGGAGTACTATGAGAAGAAAATAAAGCAGCATACTTGGGGGCCAGAATGGGGGTTGCCATTTTAGAAAGAGTGATCACGCAATGTCTTCCTGGGGCTTCATTTGAGCAGAAATCTTGATAAAGTGAAGGAGAAAAGCCACCTAGCTATCTGTGGGCAGAGGAAATAGGAAGTGCAAACATGTTGGGGTAGGAGTGTGCTGGGCATGTTAAAAAATAGTTAGGTGGCTCTGGCTAGAGTAGGAAGGAGAGGAAAGAATTGTATGTTTTGTCAGAGGCACGGACAAGGCTCAGTTATGTGACACTGAAGGTCATAGTAAGGACTTCGGATTCACCTTCAGAGGGTTGGAAGCTACCAGAGAGTTTCAAACAGAAGAGTGATATAAAATGATTCTTTAAAACAATTCTTCCGACTACTGTTAGAATAGACTGTAAGTACTGAGGGTGGGAGAGGCAGGCTAATTAGGAGGCTATTATAATAATCCAGTAGATTTGAAGGTTTTCCAGGCTGTGCTGAGTTAGATCATTAGAACTGATTCTAGTAGTCTATGAGGAGCTATTAATAATTTGGGGAAGTGATAAAATCAGCTAAAATTTCAGAAAAATAATTAGCAGAACTCTTTATGATAGATTAGGTGAGAGACTATACCACAATTTATTGTGATTACAAATAATTCTTTTTTATTTTTTTTAATATCAAGAAAGACAAGAACAGTTTATTAGAAGACATCAAGAGACTGAAGCAAGACAAACAGGCCCTTGAAGTAGACTTGGAAAAAATGAAGAAAGAGAGAGACCAAGCCAAAGATCAGATTGCTTATGCCACAGGTAAAACACTGAGCTAAAGCAGTTTACCTTTGTACTCATCATTGTTCTCATCTTGACTTTAAGTAATATAATTGGATAGCATAATCAAAATGCCATTCCTTTAAGTATATTGTAATTTTAGAAATATTTTTAATGCAAGTTATTAATAGGTATGTGCATTGGATTAGTTTTAGCAGGAATAATTGCAATGACAAAGAAAATCAAGGACTATTTTGTATTTATGGCATTTTATGTTTGTTATTTACATGTCTGTCATCCCAGCTAAAGTATGACCTTCCTGAGAGCATGGTCTGTTTTTTTTATCCCTAGGTCTGATACATAACTCTCAAGTATATGCCAGATGAACAAATAACACTGCACTGTTTGTAGAAAACACAAGGATAAATATGGCATGTCCCACCAGGCAACAAAAGAGAATAAGAGAAGAGTACAGAGTTTAATATAAAAAAGTGACAAACATGAGACAGGGTGCTAAATAAGGTGTTTAGGGAAGGCTAAATCAGAGTTTTGGGAGGCATGGCAGTTGAGCTGGGTCATGAGAGATGGGAAGATTCAGAAGTGAAAGCATAGAGGAAGGCTGCCCAGATTTGTTTCTTGAGCATGTGATTGAGTTCACCATGGACATGGAGTATAGAATAGCAGAACACCCATTTGAAGGATAGAGCAGAGGAGTCCTTATTTGCCAAAGTAAAGATATTTTTCTCTGTAATATTACAGTATTCAGTGTAAGATATGTAACTTACAATCAAAATCCACTTAGCCTGTCTGTAAGAAAATACATTTACTTTCCTCACCTATATAATAGAATAATAATGGTACCATCATATATTTGTTATGTTAAATAAAATCCTATGTGTTAAGCACTCACTAATGGTTGCTATTGTTACTTTTTATTATAGTTATAGGAATTCTTTATTATCTCTTGAACCCAGTATTTATTTTTCCATGGAAATAAGTTTACTACTGTAATCAAAGTCAGTGGAAAAACAATTTGAAATATCAAAAGTTCTACATAACATATTTTGCTGCGAGTTTAAGGATTTGGATTATGAACACAGTCTTTGTCTCCTTCCTAATAAATCAAACTGAACACTGTTATACCTTGCACACATCAGTTGTTTTTTTGCTCTTATTATATCATAATTTTGGGGGGGTAGGAATTGTTTTTCATTTTAAATCTTTTAATCTATTTCTTTATTTTGAAAAGTTGCAATCAAGTTACTTAGTTACTTTATCTATAGGTGAAAAATTATATGAGATGAAAATTTTAGAAGAAACACATAAACAAGAAATCAGTTGTCTGCAAAAAAGATTACAATGGTATGCCGAAAATCAAGAACTTCTGGATAAAGATGCTATTCGGCTTAAAGAAGCAAATGAAGAAATTGAGAAGCTCAAACTTGAGGTAATCTATCATTTCAGAATGTATTTCTGTAGATAAACCCTATTCTCTTCAGTAGTCATTTCTTCTTAGCCTTGTGTCATTGAATCAGTACTCTGAACCTATTAATTAAAATGCCTGGTTTCGGCTTGGGTTACTGTTAGACGTGCGGTCTTTTTTAGATTACACTGCAAATAGATTCGAGCTCCTGATCTAAATGGGTCAGCTTCCCATGAGCTCTAAACCCTGCCTCCCTCTCCAGCCTCACTGAACCACTTGCCAACAAGTCACTCTCCTCCAGCCACACCACATCTGCTGATTCTTGAACATGCCAAGTACATTCCCCTTGTTGCCTTGGCCTGCATTACTCTGACCTAGGTTCTTCCCAGTCTCGCCCCTTCTCATTCAAGTCTTAGCTCAAACTGCTGCCCAGGCAGACTTTCCCTGACCTCCTTATCTAACATAAATGCCTATCCTGCCACCCCTAGCTCTTCTTCCCATTCCTTCCTTCTTTTTTATTTTCTTCATAGCAGTTGTCACTCTCTGAGGTTATTTGATTTACTTATTGATTTACTTACTAGCTTATAAACTGCCTTCTTTCCCTAGAGCATAAGTACCATGAAAACGGACCCAACTCGACTTGTTTGCCTTCCATGTCCAGCATAATGCCATATCTGGGAATTAATAAATGAATGAATGAGCTACCATTGTGCTTCCTTCTTGCAGTTTCTCTGGTAGGTTTTAAACATACTTAACATGTTTTTACTTATTGATAGGTTGAGAAACTGAAAGCTGAGTCTGGAAATCCATCTATTCAGCAGAAGATACGTTTAAAAGATAAAGCAGCTGATGCCAAAAAAATTCAGGATCTAGAGCGACAAGTATGTGTTCAGGGTAAATTTTCATTACAATATTTTATATATAGTGCATTTGTGTGTTCTCTTTTGTTTCCAGAGTTCCTATAAAATATTTTAAAAGCCTGGAAATTATTGTTTTTATTCATTTATTTTAATATAGAACTGCCCCTACTTTAAATATACTTGATATACTATATTTAAAGTAACTTTAATAAAAGTAGTAAACACCACCATTGTATATAACCAATGGCTTATGCGTAAAGAATTTTTAAACTAATGTGTCTCATTAGATGGTAGACCTATTGATGAAAAGTTATTTTGCATCACAGCTTTATTAGACATTTAGGAAGAAAGTAGCAGAATTTTGAAACTCTGGGTATAGGGTTAGGATTCCTTCTCCTGATAAGCAAGAGAGGAGTACAGGAAAGAAGATCCTTGAGTTGGAATTATGTTAATAATGTTTGTGAAGTATTTGCAAAACACCCTGAAAATAGAACATTCAGCTTCTGAAAGAGTTGGCCATAATTTTGAGCTCTTAATATTTAGATTTAGAAATACTCATTTCTTAGTCAATGCGGCTGGGAGACCTTTTTCAAAAATCCTCTAGTGACTCTTTATAAGGTGACCAGACATCCCGCTTTTGGCGGGACAGTCCCGATTTTTAACAATTTGTCCTGCGTCCCGCAGCATTTTAAAAAAGTCCCGATTTTTGAGAAGAATGCACTACAAGCTAGAGAACGGCGGGAGATAGACCAACTTTTTAATCAAGAACCCCCTCCCCCCTGGTCAGTGGTGTCCCACTTTACCAATGTTAAAATCTGGTCACCTTATCTTACTAGGATAAAGAATTTTTTCATTGAAGTAGTTGTTCTGTGGGATGGAATATTAATTAACTTTTTCCTTCTGTTTTTATAATTTTCTATAATGTAGCATTTCTATTTACAACTAAATATTAAAAAAAAATAAGAATTTTCAGCCCTGTTCATAAGGGAGCATGATTCCATAGTCAAGTCATGGCACTTAAATATATGGCTATTATTCTGTCACAAACCCAAAACTGTGAGGTCACATCACTGGGCTGAATATCATCCCAGTTTTATGGAAAAGTGAAACTAACCAAAAAAATAACTTACTTTTACAGGATGTGTTTTTATATGAAAAGGTATGATGATTTGGTATTTTGATTCAGTGGTCAGGACAGGAACCACAAAGGTGATTTGAAGAGTTAGAAATATTCTGAAGTAATATAGTCCATGACTGCTTGGCTTTTTTCAATGCTTAAGATTTAGATTAGTCAACATAGAAGAAACCATCTAAAACTGTGAGACAAAAAAGGCCAAAGTAACTACTTCGCTAATGGATGACTTTATTTTAAGAGAAATAATGTAGAACTGAATATGTGAGATAACTAATGTTAAGCATGTTTAATAGCAAGACAAAGATGTGAAATGGTGATCAATATTGACCAGAAATATACTTTATGAAAATAATCTCCCTCTTTTAGTAACACTTTCATTGAAAATTTATTGGTTTATCATCTTAAATTATATCTTTCTAAAATATTATTTATTAATAGTATTTTATATAGTTTGCTGCATGAACATTTCACATCTAATTAATTCTATTCCCATGAACATTTCTGTCCTAATGATTTAATATATATTTTATAATCAAGGCATATCATAATATACAGAGTCTGGCAGAAGTAACTCTATAATGTCATAAGGCTTGCTTGAGTCTTGTACAAGATGGCCAGCAATTTGAACATTTCACTTAAAATGTCATATAGTGTGCTTGAGTGTGATATGGTTTTGTCACAGAATTACATGCTTATGATTTTGTAATAAAAGATTTGGTATGGATTACCAGCTCATAAAAAGGGGTGTTACTTCTGCCAGGACTTTACGGCTGCTGGCCCCTGTATTCAGAATCATTTTGGAGCCATATTCTGAAATAGATTAATTATAGAATAAAATACCTTCCTTTATAAATAACACATAAATAAAAATGAGACTAATTGGTTGCATGTTATAATAAAAATTTCACATTACATGTATTTGTTCATGATGTTATATTACCATAGTTTGATTTCCAGTGTCATTAAAATAAAACAGTTATTTTGTGTGACGGCCATACTGGTATCAGTGATTAAAGAATAATATTAAAAAGCAAAGTTAAAGATGATACAAATGAAATCTGATTTCCCCCAAAAATGTAATATAAATTTCAAAATACCAAAATTACATTGAAAATATTTCTTAAAATTTTAAATGAATGCATTAATTATGAATATGTTAAAACAAATCCATTTTTAAAAATTACCTGTGGTATGGTATATAGGTATATATCTTTATTTATATGCATACATCTAATTCAAATAACTAGATTTTACATACCCAAAGGAAGCAAAGGTTTGAAAATTTTTCAGATAAAATAAGTTATTAATATTTGCATCTGGATATATCTCAGTTTATGGTACATCTGTGAATGTGCAAACAGTCTTTATGAATGGAAATAGTTGCTATTAACTTTGCAAGTGTGTGACCCTTAAATACCTAATATGAACAGTGTTCAGTCTATAAATAGGATTTTGAGCACCAGCAACCCATCTTATCTTGGGAAAGGTAGTTTTTGAGACCTGGTCATAATAAAAGCCAAGATTGTCAAGTCCTCACTATACTCTGCTAAGCACTTTACCAAGATAAATGTCATTTGATTCTCACTTAATTGTATCAATTCCATTAATTGGTATTATCTTCATTTTACTGGAGAGAAGAGAGATTTTGATTGAGGAGTTGGCACAGGTCATAAGGATGGTTGTGCCACAGTCTAGCTTCATGTATGCTCTAACCACTGCACAGACTGCCTCTCAGGTGCTATTTTATTTTATTGTATTCTCAGAGGCTAGAAAACTGTTCAGCAAAGGAACTTAATGTCTTAATATATGTTTTTCAAATATAACCATAATACCTTTAACAAAAGCAGGTATGTACACATACCATACGCATATATAGTATCAAGCTCCGGTACCGTTCTTTCTTACAAAGAAAGAATGTCATACATTACTGTTTCATAGACTAAATGAAAATTAGTCTTTGTCATCTAATCCTCCTTCCTAATTGAAAGAAGTCATTTTAAAATAGATTGAACTTCATTTGGGCGGGGGGTGGGGGGTGGATGTTTGGACGGAGGTTGATATAGGGTGGAGATCGTTGTAGGCAGGGGCAGGTGCTTAGGAAGCTGAATGTTTATTGCGGTAAGTTTGCACATGTATGCGCATATAGGTAATTTTTTAGTCGGTAGATAGTATAAGCACTATCATTTGAGGCCGTCTGTGGAAAAGGGAGAGGCTAGAGCTTTGTCCTCAGGGGGAAAAAAGTTGGTTATTACTAGTGAAATAGTACCAAGAATCTATTTCAAAAAGAAGTAAGAGGATTTCTATAAGTTAACCAAAGCTTTGACATTATACCATAGGTTTTTAATCATGTAATCTAAGGATATAAAATGTGAAATTAATTTGTACTTCTATGCATTCGATTTAGTATGATTTAAACATCTTCCTGAAATCTAGACATAACTAATGTAGCATAATCTATATGAAACTGCATAATTTTAATATATTTGTGACCTTACATATTTACAAAAATATTTTAATAGGTTAAAGAAATGGAAGGAATCCTAAAGAGAAGATACCCTAATTCTTTACCTGCTTTAATATTGGCTGCATCTGCAGCTGGTGGTGATACAGTAGATAGAAATACAGTAGAATTTATGGATAAAAGGATAAAAAAACTAGAAGCTGATCTGGAGGGCAAAGATGAGGAAGCAAAGAAAAGCCTTCGTACCATGGAACAACAGTTTCAGAAAATGAAAGTAAGTGCCTAGTAGCCATGGAGATGGAGCTCGGAGATGGATCATGGGGCTGGGACTTCATAGATCTCACATTAGCAAATAGCTTTAAACACCCTTTCCTGCAAACCCATTACCGTGAGTATCAGATACAAAGAAAACCTAGACTCATCCTATCTTTTTGTCTTTCTCCAGTAACTTCTTGTTTCGAATATGGAATAATCAAGCACAGGATAATCTTTACGTAAGCCCCTCTTAATGATATAGAATTAGTGGAAATTAAGTCACAAAAGGCAGACAGAGAACAGCATCTGTGATATATTTTCAGCAGAAAAAAATGTTTAATTACTATAGTTGAAAATTTTTCACTGAAATGTACATGGCCATAGGCCCATTATCACAGCTATGATAAGACACTGACACTGTTGCCATGTTGTGCTCCTCTCCAGGCTGTGAACTGTTCAAAGGCAAGAACTGAGTTTCTTTATCCCTGAATCTGGTGCAGCACCTGGCACTTAGTTGTGGTGAAATAAATATTCATTGAATGAATGAACAGACATGATTGATGTCTCTTTCCACAGAGTAATCTATTTAGGTTATCTCATTTAGAATACTAAATCTCCAGGATACAAATGTCAAGCTGACTTATTCCCTATGAGATTTCTAAATTGATGTTACAAAGCTGAAAATGTGCTATTTCTTAAAGACTTCAGTACCTCCAGTTGCTTTCCCTATTTATCCTCAAAGAGTATAGTTTGTCAGTTTGTACAGAGGAGAGTATACAATAATAGATTTGCTTTTGAGGTTTAAAATCAGTTTTGGGGTGTAATAAATGTGTGAGTTAATGTTTATGAAGCAATATATTAATTATGAAATTACATAACATATATTGAAAATACATAATGTTCTGCCCTTCAAAAGTCTGGGCTTTAGTATATGTGACTGACTTAAGGAACACAGAGTTGGGGGCATCAGCATATGTAATGAGTGCCTGAACGAAGGAATAGGTAGGACCTGGTGGAATTCAGGGCTGCGTTAACAGTGGTTAACTGTGTTAGCAACAGTTTGGCATTATGTGGATTCTTTTCTTCAGATTCAGTATGAACAGAGGCTGGAGGAACAGGAGCAGCTGCTTGCCTACAAATTGAAAGAAGCCTCCCAGAACCAACATGACAACTCCTCCAGGGTTAAAGCACTAGAGAAGGAACTCGGTGAAGTTAAGGAAGCCCATCAAATCACTGTTAGAAATCTTGAAGCTGAAATAGACACTCTTAAACATCAGAATGCTGAACTGGAGCTCAAGAAAAATGAGAAAGATGATAAAGACTTCCAGTCTATAGAATTCCAGGTGGAACAGGCTCATGCTAAAGCTAAATTGGTAAGACTCAATGAGGAACTGGCTGCAAAGGGGAGAGAAATACAAGACCTTTTGAAAACTGTGGAGAGGCTTCAGAAGGAAAGGAGAATGATGCTATCTAATCAGAACTCTAAGGGCAAGGGGGAAATGACTGCAAAAAGGGTGAAGAAAGATGTTTTGCATCCAGGTAAAGGAAATGCTAACTCCTGTCCTGGAACCTTGGATGGCAAACTTTACCAACCACATGCTTTTACTGATTCACATATTTCAGAAGTTTTACAAGAAAACTACAGGTTGAAAAATGAACTAGAGACATTAATTGTGGAGAGGAATGAGCTGAAGATGAAATCTGAAGTAGCTATGAGTGAATTTGAGAATTCCATAAAAAGGTAAAATGTGATTTTGTAAATATATGGGGACATAGAAAGATAAAAGTTTAAAAATCAGAAGATATATTACCTCTGGATAATTTGACCCTGAAATGAATTCATAACCAAATTCTAAGAAATTTGAGTAATATTACATTGCTAAGCATAGATCTATTTCAGAGTAGGATTCTCTACCTGTTAGAAGCCCAGATTCTGATGAACCTGAATCTCTATGTCAGTCCAGTCCATGTCCTCGGTTTGACCCATCTTGTCTTTCTGCATGTATCCAAATGGTGTTAATAAGCTGACCCATTGGGCTTTCTTGCATGTGGTCACATCTGTTCATGCGTTGAAGAACTTTTAAAGTCATCCCATTCCTTCTCAGAATCTCGAAGTGCTATCTACTCTCGTTCCTCCTCCGAGCCTTCTAATATGCTTTTTCACCTGATCAAACCAAGTTCTGGCACTTTGTCTTTCTGTACCAATTTTCCACAAGTTGCCTCTTCTTTTATTTGCACCTCACTTCCTCTTAAATATGGCTGTCATCCTCCCTGTTCTTTTATGCCTGGTCTCTCAGTAATGACCTTGTCTAGTCCAATGGAGTTGATTCTCCATCCTCATTTTCCTTGACATTGTTGGCTATACTGCCTTTCCTGAAATAGTTTCCTCTCTTAAAGTCCATGGGGAAAGCCGGGATGGCTCGGCGGGTTAAGTGCTCGCTTTGTAGCCCCGAGGACCAAGGATCGAATCCCGGCTCCGGCCCAGGCAGACCCACATGCTGAACTGGGGTGTGCTTCCTGAATGCAGTGAGGCCCCCAGTTCAGTTCAAAAATAAAATTAAATAAATAAATAAATAAAAACAAAGCCCATGGCTTGGCAAGAAACTTTTTTCTGTTTCCTTTAATTAGTTCCTGACCCCTCTTCATTCTCCCTCCTCAAAACTCTGACTTTCTGTGCCTACCTTAACAAATTTCTTCACTGACTTTTGCTTGTTCATGTTTCAAGTCGTATCTCTTCCACAAAATATTTCCTAGTTTCCCAGGAAATTTCCTGTTTCTCTTTCAAACTCTTAGGTAATTTATATACCAAGAAAGCACTAATCATAACACTGCCTTGTTACTCCCTGAGAACTGATGTAAGATTATACAGTAGACTCTCAGTTAACTGGCACCCATGGGGATTGGAGGATGCTGGATAAATATAAGTAGACATGAAAGTGCTGGTTGCTTGAGTTCCAGTTAACAGACTGTCTACTGTACTTCTTTTTCAACCTGCAAACAATAATAGGTTTTATTACAAGGTTCAGAATGTCTTGGCATGTGCAAAAACATGTATAAATTAATGTTTATGAAGCAACATATGAATTATGAAATTATATAACATACCGTATTGAGAATATATAATATTCAGGCCTTCAAAGGTTATGACTTCAATATACATATTTGACTGGCTCAAGGAACACAGAATTAGAGGCATCAGAATACGTATGTAATGAGTATCTGAATTAAGGAATAGGTAGGACCTGGTAGAATGCAGGGCTTCTGCATCCCCCAGAAGAACAAGCATAGGAAGCACCTAACAAATGCTTATAAATTGACTGGCAGCCATGTCTCATGGAGTCATCATGGTAACCATATTGCTTCCAAATTTAAACTTCGTTTCTTTAGTCCTGAGTGTGATAGTAGCAGTGAAGCTATTTGGAAAGAATCACGTTCTTTCCTAAATATAAAATTCAGGTTTTTCCTATATATTTCTTTGTACATAATTTATTATTTTTTAGTTTTGCTAATCTGTTTTTCTGGGTCTAAGAAGTAATAACCTTTCCTAGTCCCAGATTTAGACTGTTTTGTTTTTGGTTTTGTTTTTTTTTAAGTTTCTTTATATCATGGGTGCTTTTGATTTTTATGTTGTTGGGGTTTTTTTTCGGACCCTAATCACACTGTTTCCATGAAGAAATACTCACATAGTCAAATCAAATAAGCAGTTAACACATATGTTTGTAGTTGGGGAATTGTTGTATTAATGAGTATTAACAGTAGTTTACTAAATATCTGCTTTGATTAAAATTTGACATTTTAAAATAGTATTCCAATAAGAAGAAATACTTAGCTATAAGAAATATATTAACTCGTTATTCATAACTTTACTATTTACTAAGCTGCCTCTGAATGCATAAATTTTGTCAGAGATAAATGAATAGTCTCTCACATTTAACAGTCCAAATTAATTAGGTTCAGTTACTCTGTGTCCTAAGAATTACCAGAAAAATCATTTTATTCTCACAACCTGCAGTGAGCCTGGAGTCATGTGCATGAACTGAAAACTGGAAAAAAATGTTGCCTAGAGACATAGCATTGGAGATTCTAAAGGGAACAACTTTGATGATCCAAAAAGGAATCTGGGCGAGAAATCCGAGTTTAATCTTAAAGGATAAAATGACAGGCTCTTTGCTTTAAATCCAAATAAAGCGTTTAGAACAGGGATGTCCAATCCTTTGGCTTCCCTGGTCCACATTGGAAGAATGTCTTGGGCCACACATAAAATACACTAGCACTAATGATAACTGATGAGCTTAAAAAATTGCAAAAGAATCTAGTTATGTTTTAAGAGCTACATATGGCCTGCAGGTCAGGGGTTGGGCAAGTTTGATTTAGAATCTTTGATTCCCTCAGGAAGTGGAGCCCTAGGCTAGGGATAGAGGGGAAGGAAGGCCCTGCCCAGACTGGGGCTCAACACTGCTGGCCTGAAACCCCAACTCTGCAACTTACTGAGCTGGGACCTGAGATACATCACTATTTCCTAAACTCAAGTTTGCCATTATAAAATTCTAAATAATAGTGAGCTTGAGGAGTGTTTATAATAACTCACAGGCCGATGGATGCCAGGATAGCTCAGCAGGTTGAGTGCTTGCCTTGCAACCACAAGGTCCTGGGATCAAATTCCAACTCTGGTCCATGCAAACCTATATGCTGAACTGTGGCTCTACTGGTAACTGCTGGGAGGGCAGCGAAGGTTCTTGCCTCCCATGTGGGGGAGGCCCCCAGTTCAGTTCCTGCCATGTGCAGCCCCATATCTACCTATGTGGAATGAAACCATGTCACAATTAACGATGTACAACTATGGACTGCTCTGTGCCCTCCCTCCGTCTCTCTCTTTCTTCACTCTCTCACACCTCACACACCTTCTCTCAAACAATAAAATAAATCTTAAAAACAAAACAAAAACAAAAACCTCACAGGCAATAATGTATAAAGCACCTAACTCAGTGCAGTATATGTTAATGCACTCTTTTCCTTTGCTTCTTTAATTTCTAGTCTTCTTACACTGTTTTTGTGCTAGCTCTGAATTCAAGGCTGAAGAACTGCTTATATGTGTGGTTTTCTTTCATTTGCTCTAAAGGATCAAGGAAGATACTGCAGCACACATCTCATCTCTCAAAGCATCTCATCAGAGGGAAGTAGAGAAACTCCTTTGCCAAAATGCAGTAGAAAATTCTTCTTCCAAAGTAGCTGAACTAAATCGTAAAATAGCAACTCAAGAGGTAAGTAACTTTAACAAGCTTTTTTTTTATTTTAATGTTATTTTTTTTCAATAACAGAACATTAATTTGGAAATAATTTAACTTCACTTTTTGAGGTTGGTGATAGAAACAGTAAATTATCGTTGACTTGATTTCACTGTTAATGAGGCGATGCCGTTACCATATGTTTAACTATGGGTATTGTACTTTAAAATTATACTTCTAAATAAGTGTTTTTACAGTTTTGTCCCTATATTTCTCCAATAGATCTTCCTCTAAATAGGTTGTAATTGATGGCTATGAGGTATGTCTTATGTGATAGGGACCTTAGTCCTTGAACTTGAATGTTGAACCATCTCCCTCTACCCCAAGTCCCAACTGTCAAGTAATTGTCCTAGTCATTCTTCTTGTCTCATTACCTTTTATTAATTAAGCAAATAATGATTTGGGACCTATAGACAGTAAGACACTGGGGATAAAATAATGGACAGAGAGGTATACACATCTCTAGCCATTATGAAGAATAATCTTTTAAGAATTTGGACAGTCAGTAGGTTAGTGGCTACCTGACGGTAAGGTGGGGAGAGTGGGTAGAGAGGGAGCATCAATTATATGGTGATGGAAAGAAACTGACTCTGCGTGGTGAGCACATAATGTGATACAATACATATACGATGTAATGTAGAATTGTACAACTGGAACCTATATAATTTTTACCAACAAATGTCACCCCAATAAATGTAACAATTAAAAAATAAAATAATAAAATAAAAAAACAACAATAAAAAAATGCATGACAGGGTATTCTGACAGCTCATACACATTTCCCCAGATGTGTCTTCTTGGGTACTGTGTATGTCTACTAGGAATACAGTGATACCTTGGAATCCGAATGCCCCAAAACTCGAATAACTTGGAATCCGAACGAAAAAATCAAATTTCGCCTCTGACTCCGAATGTTGCTTTGGAATCCCAATGCGTGGGATGTATCGACTATACGGTCCATATAATTTTATCCAAATGCCCACTCGTCTTGGAACTGGAACATTTTGGAATTCGAACAGGGTTCTGGGATAGATTAAGTTCGAATTCCAAAGCATCACTTATCTGGTATCTACTGTGTGGTCCATCTTCTGTGGTGTTAGTAAGTTAAGAAAAACAGCATTCAAATCGAACTTGCAACTTTCTTTCAAAAGGAATATCCAAGAAAAAAAGATAAAGCAAATATGGCAAACTGTAGTTGGTAATTCATGTTGAAGAATATAAGAATGTTCTTTTTGCTCTTCATTTTTTCCATAGGTTTTAATTTTACATACAAGGTGAGGGGAAAAACTTTAAGAAATAATTACCTCACCACCACATCTCATACCTATAATTATTTAATAGCATCTTATTAAAAACAAATCCTTCCATTGAGGAAGTTTGAATATGGACTGGATATTAGATATTGGTAAATCTTCTTAGGTATAAAATGTTACTGTGATTTTGTGAGAAAATGCCCTCATTGTAAGAAGATGCATGTTGAAGCATTTGGGGTACTTAAGGGCGAAACGTAACGAGGTCTGTAATGTAATCTCAGATAGCTCAGAAACAGAGAACTCTGACTGTTTTTAATACTTCAAATGAAAAAGATTTAAGTTCTTTTCAAAAGTACTGTATTTTTCGCTCCATAAGACGCAAGTTTCCTGCCTGGAACCGCTCTCCTTCCATGCAGTCCCTGCTTTCTGATCTGGCTGCAGGCTTCCCCACGGCATCATTAAGGTCCCCAACGTGCACTCTTCTTTGCAGTATTCGCTCCGTAAGACGCACACACTTTTCCCTCCACTTTTTAGGGGGAAAAAGTGCGTCTTATGGAGCAAAAAATACGGTAATTATTATACAGCCTTGCAGATAACATCTCTAGTTGTCTTTCCCCATAGGAGTGGAATGTCAGTGGGCAGTGTAAACATTAGTATATCAAGTGATTATATAGTAAGGAACAGTCTAAGAGAGAGGGGAAAAGTAGCATCATTATGCCATAAATCTTATTTTCTCAGAATTCTAAATGTAATATTGCATATTATGAGTTAAATGGAAGTCACTGTAGTCCTATTATAAAAATAGTAAAAGTAAAGTATTAAAGATAAGAGATGTGAATTTATTCAATGAGTTTAATTCATTCAATGAACTTCCCCTAGTTCTGTTAGAACTTAGTAATTTTTAAATATTAGGATCCTTTTTATTTTTTAGTACAAACAAAAGTCTTTAGTTGACTTTCTTATATTTTTCAAATAATATTCAAGGAAGAGCTTTATTAACTCATTACTTATAACATAATTTCCTAGGTACTTATAAAACATTTCCAAAATCAAGTTAATGAGCTTCAGGATAAACAAGAGTCTCTTGCTGTATCTCAAGTTCGAGAAGAAATTCTACAGAAAGAGGTAAGAAATAATAAAAATATTGGGCTAAAATAAGCTTCTCTTAACCATTTCAGTCATTCATATTTCTTCATAAATGTTTTTACTTAAATGTATATAAGTGGACATGAAAATGTCTATTACATGTCAAGAGAATATTGATGACTTATTTATGGAGAATCTATACAAATGAAGCTCAAATATTAAGTTATTTCTATGTTTGTATTTGTTGATATTTTCTGGGCAGTGGGAAGTGTGATTATTTGGTTCTTTTGTTTGATTTTTTTAGGAGGTAAAATTGTATGGTTAAAGCCATTTTTGCATTAAGTACTAAGATTATTTAACTTGGTTAAGAAATAGGTAAACCAGTCATGACAGTGATGCTGAATCACTAATAATAATATCATTACATGAAATAGATCTTTCTGAGAACTCACTATTTTTATTACTCAAGACCCTTTTGATTCTAAAAAGTGTGAAAAACAGATAAGTGGTTCCTTCTATTCTTTGAAACATATACACCATTTTTACTAAAACTTTATTAAATCACAAGCAAAATAACTGATTGCATTATGAAAATATTAATATAAAAGCACTGTATAATTACGTGACGGTCAATTTAATAAGCCTTTTTCTAATAGTTAAAAAGCATTGTGCATTCTTTTTAGTGTTTAAGATGTACATAAACTTTATTGTGTAAGCAGTAAATTTATAGAACCTCACAGACCTGAAGTACAATTTTTAGGAAAAGCAACAAAAGGAAGTATCTGTTCATGTTTGCAAGATAAGGAGCAGGGTCCGTTTTAGTCAAGTTATAGTGTTCTTAATTTAAGAATGGCTAAAATATTTTAAAAATAGAAAAGCTTCAAATACATGATTTTCAAGCCTATTTACTGGAAAACTTAAGTAAAGCACTTCATCTCCAGAATAAAAATCATGATAATCTGCCTTTTAACATGTATTATATTTTTAATAGCTGTTTTAACAGGGGTATCTATTCCCACTACTGATAACCTTCTGAGGGCCATTCCTGATACTCTATATTGTGAGGCATTCCCTCTCAAGCTGGTACAAATAATGAGCTATTCCCAGCTCCAGGCATTGTTCAGGCTACTGAACACTGACTTCAAAACTGCCTCCAGGCAACAAACTAGGCAATCATAGAGCTCATCTTGTTTGTTTCTCTTCTCTAATGGAATAAGTCTGGCAGTGTTGTTACTGTGTTTGAGAACAATTGTTCCATATATTGTGTAGTTTTTCTGGTTGTTAAAGAAGTGGGTGAGGGAGGTAGAATCCCTGTCTCTTACTCCATCATACCACATATAAAAACACATTATACCTTTTTAAATGGTGGTAAATTCTTTTTTGTTTTTGACTGTTTTTAATTGTTATTTATTTTTTATTAAAGTATAATTGATTTACAGTACTATATTAGTTTTGGTTGTATAATATAGTGATTTGACATTTTTATACCTTGCAATGTGGTCGCCCCACTAATTCTAATAATCATCTGTCACCAGGCAAACTTATCACAGTATTATTGGTTACATTCCCCTTCACCTTTTTTGCCAGTTCTCCACTCCCTCCTTTTTGGTAACTATCTCTTTTGTTTCTGTTTCTATGAGTCTGTTCTTGTTTTGTTAGTTAGTAGTTATGTTTTTTTATAATTCTTCATATAATAAGTGAGACCATGTGTATGGTATTTGTCTTTCTCTGTCTGACTCATTTCACTTAGCATAATATCCTCTAGGTCTATCCATGTTACCACAAATGGCAAGATTTCATTGTTTTTTTATTGCTGAGTAATATTCCATTGTGTATATATACAACTTTTTCATTCATTCATTTATTTATTGATGGACACGTAGGCTGCTTCCATATCTTGGCTATTGTAAATAATGCTGCAATTAACATGAGATGCCTATATCTTTTCGAATTAGTGTTTTTGTTTTCTTTGAGTAAATATCCAGAATTGTTTTGTGGATGTTTTGAGGAATCACCATACGATTTTCCATAGTGGCTGCATCAATGTGCAGTCCCACCACCAATGCATAGGGTTCCCTTCCTCTACCATCTTGTCAATACATATTTGTTGACTTTTTGATAATAGCCATTCTGACTGATATGAGGTGGTGTCTCATTATGGTTTTGATTTCATTTTCCTGATGATTAATGATGTTCAGCACCTTTTCATATGTCTGTTAGCCATCTGTATGTTTTCATTGGAGAAATGTCTTTTCATGTTCTCTGCCCATTTTTTATCAGATAGGTTACTCAGACTGGTATCAAATAGTTTACTGTGTATGTTTTCTTTTAGGAGTTCTATGGTTTCAATTCTTACGTTTAAGTCTTTAATTCATTGAGTTTATTTTTGTATATGATGTAATAGAGTGGTCCACTTTTATTATTTTTTTTTTTTTTGCATGTATCTATCCAGTTTTCCCAGCATCACTTGAAGAGATTGTCGTTACTCCATGGTATATTCTTAACCTCTTTTGTTGTAGATTAGTTGACCATAAGAGTGAGGCCTCATTTCTAGGCTCAGTTCTGTTCCATTGATGTATGGGTCTATTTTTTTACTAGTACCATACTGTTTTATTGTAGCTTTGTAGAATAGTTTGAAATCAGGGAACATGGTATCTCCAACTTAGTTCTTTTTCAACACTGCTTTGGCTATTTGTGGTCTTTTGTAGTTCCATATACATTTTAGGATTCTAGTTCTGAGAAGAAAGTCTTTGGTGTTTTGGTAGGGATTTTATTGAATACTCGTATGTTTATTGCTTTGGATAGTATGGTCATTTTAATAATCCTTCCAATCCGTAGATATATATAGGGAGAGAGAGGTAAACACCTATCTCTATATAGGTAGATATATAATATTCTATATTCTACTATGTAGATACATAGATATAATATTCTTTAACAGCTTTAGAAACTATTAGAGAGTAATCTCTATTATGAGCCTAGAGTAAGGTGACCAGATTTTAAATTGGTAAAGCGGGACACCATTGACCGAGGGGGTGGGAGTTCTTGATTAAAAATTTGGTCTATCTCCTGCCGTTTCCTAGCTTGTCGTGCATTCTTTCCAAAAAATCAGGACTTTTTTAAAACACTGCAGGATGCGGGACAAATTGTTAAAAATCGGGACTGTCCCGCCAAAAGTGGGATGTCTGGTCACTTTAGCCTAGAGACTATTGTGGCCATTCATAAAATTAGCAAAG
>PVKE010004717.1:0-62870 GCA_004027555.1 Craseonycteris thonglongyai
GTCTCTAGGTCCATCCATGTTGCCAGAAATGACTGTATTTCATCATTTCTTATCGCTGAGTAGTATTCCATTGTGTAAATGTACCACATCTTCTGTATCCAGTCATCTATCGAAGGGCATTTTGGTTGTTTCCATGTTCTGGCCACTGTGAACAGTGCTGCGATGAACATGCGCAACCCATTTTTTAATATTAATTTTGTATTCTGGTAATTTATTGAATTCATTAATCAGTTCTAATAGTTTTTTTGGGGGGGATCTTTTGGATTCTGTATGTATAATATTATGTCATCTGCAAATAATAACAGTTTTACTTACTTCTTCCTTTCCAATTTGGTTGCCTTTTATTTCTTTTTCTTGTGTGTTTGTTGTGGCTAAGATTTCCAGTACTGTGTTGAATAAACTGTGTGAAAGTGAACTTCCTTGTCTTGTTTTTACGGAGAACACTTTTATCATTTACCCATTGAGTATGATGTTAGCTGTGAGTTTGTTATATATGACCTTTATTAGGTTGAGATATGTTTCTTCTATTCCCACTTTGCTGAGAGTTTTGTCAAATGCTTTTTCTGCATCTACTGATATGACCATACAATTTTTGTTTTTCACATTGCTTATGTGGTATACCACATTAATTGAATTGTGGATATTGAACCATTACATACCAAAAATGAATCCCACTTGATTGTGGTATATGGTATTTATAATGTATTGCTAAATTTGGTTTGCTAATATTTTGTTGAGGATTTTTGCATTTATGTTCATCAGGAATACTGGTATGTAATCTTTCTTTTTGTAATGTCTTATCTGACTTTGGGATCAGGATAATGGTGGTCTTGTAGAAAGAGCTTGGGAGTTTCCCCTTCCCTTTATTTTGGAATAGTTTGAGAAGAATAGGAGTGATTTTTCTTTTTTCTTTTTTTTTTAATGTTTAGTAAAATTTACCTGTGAAACCATCTGGTCCAGGACTTTTGTTTGTTGCAAGCTTGTTGATTACTGATTTGACTTCATAAGTTGTAATTAGCCAGTTTAGATTTCTGTTTTCTTTTGATTCAGCTTTGTAATATTGTATGCTTCCAGAAATGTATTCATTTATTTCAATTTTTTGGCATACAGTTGCTTATAGTATTTTCTTAAATTTTTTGTAATTCTGTGTTGTCCCTTTCCATTGCCACTTCTCTTTCATTTATAATTTTACTTACTTGGGGTTTGTTTGTTTTTGTTTTTTGTTTGTTTGTTTTCATGAGTCCGGTTAAATATTTATCAACTTTGTTTATCTTTTCAAAGAACCACCGTTTGGTTTCATTGGCCTTTTGTATTATTTGTTTTTTGGCTTCTATTTTGTTTATTTCTGCTCCAATCTTAATTATTTTCTTTATTTTACTCACTTTGAGCTTTTTTTGCAGTTTGTTTTGTTTTGTTTTGTTTTCCAATTCTCTCAGGTGTAAATTTAGATTGTTTACTTGAGATTTTTCTTATTTTTTTAAGGTAGGCCTACATTGCTATGAATTCTACTCATATAACTGTTTTCACCATGTCTCATAGATTTGGGGTTGTGTTTCTGTTTTCATTTGTCTCAAGGTATCTTCTGAGTTTTTCCTCGATCTTATTGTTAACCAATTCATTGTTTAGTAGCATGTTGTTTAGCCTCCATGTGTTTATGTGTTTTTCAGTTGTTTTTTGCAATTGATTTATAGTTTCATACAATTATGTTTAGAGAAGATGCTTGATATTATTTTAATCTTAAACTTGTTGAAACTTGTTTGGTGTTCTACTTAGAAAAAAATTTCCATATACACTTAAAAAGAACATAAATTCTGCTGCTTTGGGGTGAAATCCTCTAAAAATATCAATTGAACTATTTTGTCTAGTATGTAATTTAAAGACACTGTTTTCTTATTAATTTTCTGTCTGGAAGATCTGTCTATTGGTGTCAATAGGGTGTTAAAGTTTCATATTATGATGTGTTACTGTCATTCTCTCCCTTTAAGATGGTCAATATTTGTTTTGTATATTTATGTGCTCCTACGTTGGGTGCATAGATGTTTACTAGAATTATGTTATATTGTTGGCTTAATGATTACTTAATATCAATTTTTGTCTCTTATTATAGTTCGTTCTAAAGTCTATTTTGTCTAAGTATTGCTATAACAAATTTTTATTTGTGTAAAATATATTTTTCTATCCCTTTACTACCTATGTATGTCTTTTATCTGAGGTGGGTCTCTTTTAGACAGTATATGTATGAGTCTTGCTTTATTATTCATTCAACTACCCTATATGTTTTGATTAGATCATTTAATTCATTTACATTTAAAGTTCTTGTTGATAGGTATGTAGTTATTATAATTTTATCATTCATATTTATGTTTTTTCTCTTCCTCTTCTTAAAGAAATCACTTTAACATTTTTTTTAAGATTCATTTTATTGTTTTGAGAGAAGGTGAGAGAAAAAGAGAGACAGAGAGAAAGAGAAGAGGGTAGAAACAAGAGCAATCTCCATAGTTGTACATCTTTAGTTATGACATGGTTTTATTCCACACAGGTAGATGTGAGGCTGCATTGGGTGGGAACTGAACCAGGCACTTCATGCATGGGAGGGGAGAAATTCTGCTACCATTCCATCATGATGGTTACCAGTTTCATCACAGTTAAGCATATGGGTTTGCACAGACTGGGGCTGGGAATCAAACCCCAGACCTCGCAATTGCAAAACAAGCACTCAACCACTTAGCTATCCTGGCATCCCCTAACATTTCTTATAATATCGATTTTGTAATAATGATCTCCTTTAACTTTTTCTTATATGGGGCACTCTTTATTTCTACTTTAATTTTAAATAATACCCTGCTGGGTAGAGTAGTCTTGGTCGTAGGTTTTTATTTTTTTATCACTTTGAATATTTTCTGCCATTCCCTCTAGCCTACAGAGTTTCTCTTGAGAAATTAGCTGACAGTCTTATGTGAGCTATTTTGAAACTGTTGTCTTTCTCTTGCTCCTTTTAGGATTCTCTCTTTGACTTTAACCTTTGTCATTTTTATTATAATGTGTCTTGGTGTGGGCCTCTTTAGGTTCATCTTATTTGGGACTCTGCACTTCCTGGGCCTGTATGAGTATGTCTATTTTCTTATCCAGGGTAAAGAAGTTTCAGCCATTATTTCTTCAAGCAGGTTCTCAATCCCTTGCTTTCTCTATTCTTCATCTGATACTCCTATGATACAAATGTTGTCATGATCAATGTTGTCCCTCAGTTTCCTTAGATTTTTTTTATTTTTTAATTCTTTTTCTGTTGTTTCGATTAAATGTCCTCTGCTACCTTGTCCTCTAAACTGCAGATTCACTCCTCTGCTTCATGTAATCTGTTGTTCATTCCTTCTAGTGTATTCTTCATTTCAGTTGAATTTTTTATTTCTGAGTAGTTATTTTTTATGATTCCTAGGTCATTCTTTATGCTTGCTATCTCTGTTGAAGTTCTCACTAAATTTCTTAAGTATTCTTATAACTAGTGTTTTAAACTTCATGTCTTATAGGTTTGTTACCTCCATTTCATTTATTTCTCTTGCTGGAGTTTTCTACTGTTTTTTTAATTTAGGATGTGTTTTTGTTTGTTTGTTTGTTTGTCTGTCTGTCTGTTTGTTTGTGTTCTCATTCTGGCTGCCTTGCTGGGTTTGTTTCTATGCATTAGATAGATCACCTATGTCTCTCAGTGTTTGCCAGATGACCTTGTTTAGTAGGTGTCCTATGTGATCTAGTGGCACAATCTCTCTGATCGCATGTGGGTATATTCCAGAAGTGCCCCTTGTGTGTTTGTGTTTATTCTCCTGTTGTAGATGACACTTAATTGCTTTTTGTGCATTAGTGGGCAGAATTGACTCCCAGGCTGACTAACTGTGAGGACTGGCTATGTGTGGGGGCTCACTCCTCAGAGGGGACTTTATCCCAGCAGTCTCTTGTGTCTGTTAAGACCACCCTTTGGGTGTGTCACTTGTGCAGCTAATTGAGTGGTGCTCTGGTGTTATTTGAGACTGGTTTCTGGGTGTGCTTTTCTGGTGGCTTTTGGGATGATGGGCTCCTGTGTAGGCCAATTTCAGCCTTGCCTGTGATTGGTTGGGGTTATCTGGTCAGAGCTACAAAATTATATGCAATTGGTTGCTGCCTATGCTGTACATGTAACTGGTACCACTAGTATGGGGTCTGTGTCAGCTTATTTCCCCCAGGTCTGGTTCTCCCTGCCAACTCTCAGTAAGGCTTAGTTGCCTAAAGAGCTTCCTTAGGTTGTCAGGCTAGGCTCCTTGACCCGGTGCTGACAGTGCCCCTTGCAATGCCACCTGAAATGTATTGGGTGGGGTCCCAGGGAGTCACAGGTGTGACACGTAGTTTTCACAAAATTAATGTACTTTAGTTTTTGCACCAGTACTGAGCCTATGGCCACCACACGAAATGCCCTGAGAGCACAGCAGCTAGCCACATCCTGGCTCCACTAATCTCTGAGAGTTGCTCAAGAGAGGCTGCAATGTGAGCTGAGCCTGACCACCCACTACCAAAAATTGTCCAGGCCATCACCAGCTGTCTGATGCTGTATAAGCCTCCTGCAGCATGCAGGGCAAGACTGGCCACCCAGAAGCTGAGTGTCACAGTCGATGTTGCACTAGCTGGGTGGGGTCCAAGGGATTTGGTCTCAGATTCGACCCTATGGGGTTGGATTATACACAAGAAAGATGATGCCCTCCTGTTGGTCACACATGAGGTGGTCTCTACACAGGAATAATCCCAGCTATCTCTTTAGCCTTCTGTATGTTTCTGGTGCCTCTTGAGTCACCATCTCTCTGCCAAAGCCCAAGGTGAGTACCTGCAAGCAAGTAAGTCTGTGTGCAGGCTCTTTATAGAGATGTCTGGGTTTCCAGCCACCTTCTATCTCATTCTGACAGATGAATGGAATCCTCACTGATTTTCACTGCCAGATATTGTGTGGGCTCCTCTTCCTAGCTCAGGACCCGTGGACTGGGGATTACAAGTGCGGTACTGGTCCTGAGACTATAGGGGAACCCCTCCTCTCAGGTGTCCCTCCCAGTGCTCAACCGCTATCTGTGGGTTTGGGGTTCGCCCATTTCTATCTCTCCTCCTCATCCTAGTCTCTTCCTGGCCTCTTTTTTATATCCTTAGTTATAGGGATTCTGTTCAGTTAGTTTTCAGATGATTCACAAGGTTGGTTATTTTATAATTTAGTTGTAATTTTATGTGATCCTGGGAGGCAGCAGGCACAGTGTTTAACCATTCTGCTATCTAGACCAATATCTCTTCAACCCCAGGTCTTAATGAAGCCAAACTATTTTCCATGTTGTAATTTTGAAAATTGCTATTAATTGAACTTTTTTGACTCACATAAACTATCATTTACTTCACCAATTACAAACAATTTTTACCACTGAAAATTAACAAAAATCCAAATCAACCCCAGGAAAAAAGTCAGGTAACATGAGCAGTAAGTAAAAGAAATGGTAATTATGCACATTCTTGCCTTATTTAAAAAATTGTTTCATTGAGTATTTTAAGATTCAAAGGCAAGGCAAGTGAAAGCAAAAATAAACAAATGGGACTATATCAAACTAAAAAGCTTCTGCATAGCAAAGGAAATCATCAACAAAATAAAAGAGGCAACAAACAGAATGTGAGAGAATACTTGCTAACAATACCTCTGATAAGGGACTGATACGTAAAATGTATAAAGAATTTGTACAACTCAATAACAAAAACAAATAATCCAATTGAAAAATCGGCAGAAGATCTAAACAGACACTTCTCCCATGAAGATATACAAATGGCCAACAGACATATGAAAAAATGCTCAACATCACTAGTAATTAGAAAAATGCAAATTTAAAACATGATGAGATACTATCTCATACCTGGCAGAATGGCTATAATCAGTAAGACAAGGAGTAACAAGTGCTGGAGAGGCTGTGGAGAAAAAGAAATCCTGACATACTACTGTTGGGAATATAAATTGGTATAAACATTATAGAAGACAGTATGGAGGTTCCTCAAAAAATTAAGAACAGAATTACCATCTGACCCAAAACTCCCTTTTCTGGGTATCTACCCAAAAATTTTGAAAATCTTAGTTCACAGCAATATGTGTACCTCAATGTTCATCACAGTACTGTTCACGGTGGCCAAGTCATGAAAGCAACCAAAATGCCCTTTGATAGATGACTGGACAAATAAGTTGTGGTACATTTACACAATGGAATACTACTCAGCAATAAGAAAAAGTGAAATACAACCATTTGTGACAACATGGATGGGCCTTGAGATCGTCATATTAAGCAACATAAGTCAAATTGAAAAAATCAAGAACCATATGACCTCACTCACAGGTGGAATATAAAACTGAAAGTAACAAATAAACAAAAACTCATGGACACAGTCAATAGTTTAGTGGTTACCTGAGGACAAGGGGGGGGGTGGGGTTGGGGAGTAGGAATTGGGCATCAAATATGTGGTGATGGAAAGAGAACTGATTCTGGGTGGTGAGCACATAATACAACACATAGATGATGTAATGTAGAATTGTATACCTGGAACCTATATAATTTTTACCAACCAATATCATCCCAATAAATTTAGCAATTAAAAAAAAAACACAGATGACAATATTTATCAGAATCTAAGAGAGGGTCCTGATTGTGTCCACCAAACTGAAATGTCAATGCTTCCAGGAGGATGATACAGAGTGACAGAGCCAAATGCCAGCCAACTCCCCTAGTCTTAGTAAGTATCAGCCACGTGTAGATTCATACCATGACCTTCTTCACTGTAATTCAGTGAATATGCTCCGAGGGCCAAGAGCAGCACCACCCCATCATCTATTATGTCTAAATATGCAGGAAAAAAAAATCCACAAACATCAATTTCAAGACTTTGATACAAATTCATTTCATCTCATCCTATGAAAACTCATCAAAGCATTTTTCAGTCTACATTTTCCAAATGTAATAAGTTTAACATTATGTGGCGCTTTTTTAAATATCAACCACCTATAAAAGCTTTATAGTCAATGATTACCATGACTGCATACTGCAATTTCCATGGGAGGGACTTTACTGAAATTGCAAATTGTCTCAATGCCCCATAAAGATCTAATCAGGAGTGTTCAATTTTTTGGCTTCCCTGATTCACATTGAAAGATGAATTGTCTTGGGCTACACATAAATTACACTAATACTAATGATAGCTGATGAGCTAAAGGAAAAAAAAGTCACTAAAATATCTCATAATGTTTTAAGAAAGTTTATGAATTTGTGATAGGTCCGCACATTCAAAGTTGTCCTGGGCTGCATATGGTCTGCAGGCCACAGATTGAACAAGCATGATCTAAATCCTTTTGTCCAGACTGATATGCTCTCATTGTATGACCAACGTAATGTTGTGCTGTGCACTGTGCCAGGTTGCTGGGAATTGGTAGGGTTCTATATATAAATATGGCATGGGAGCATTAGGTCCTGTTTACTCTTGTGTCACCGGGTAATGGCCACAATAGACTTCTCACAGGTCAACATCCTTAGTAAATCACACCTGGTTACTAGCAATAGTACTGGTCAAGAAAAATGCAACACAATGAAGAAAACACACATATTCCCTCCTCCAAGACAAGAGACTGACAGTTCCTCTAGGAAGTGATAACTGTAGATTCTATTAATATTTTGTTTTCTGCCAATACACTCCTCTCCTTGACCAAATCTTACAGATGACTTTCCTGAAGAATGCACATGAATGGTTAAAGATAATGATGCTTTAGTGTATGATAATTGTGAGACACCGTTGTGAATAAGCCTGAGTTTCTAACACAGTACAGCATTTTAAAACCATGGCATTACCACTGTCATCAAATGGTCAATTCAGTAACTGAAACACCAGTATAGATCATGCCAAGATGCCATTTCACAAAACTGGTTAATAGTGCTACAATCACCAAGACTTAGAATTTCCCAAGATTGATATTAATTCAATATAATATGCTTTCTTTGGCAATTTCATCATACCCTCTTTGTCACAGCAGTAATAACTCCCTGGGGCCAACATTGAGTATAACTTTGCACATGGTGCTGTGCATGCTGTGGATCTCATGGGGAAGAGCATATCCGGTGGACAGAAGAAGCATTGTCATGATAGAGAAGGCTCCAGCATCCTCCTCCATGCCTGGGTCTGAAAGGCCATCCTGAATACATGTGGGGGGCACATTTGCTGACTACACTGCCCCGCTTCCTGTCTTCTGAGCCCCTCACAGGGCCAGTGTAAGAGGTGTTCAGAGAGCCTTTCCCACATGCTCCAGTGGAGTAGAAGTCTCTGCTCTCAGATGTTTGAACTGCAAGAGGCTGCTGTGACCTCTCCCATGGAGACAAGGCACATACTCCACCAAAAATCTGCCAAGGCCTTTAATCTGAAGAAACAAACTCTTATCTTAGCTACAATGTTTCCTTTCCTTAAATGGGACAGAGGCTTACTTGATCACATGAACTCTGTGCTTCAAATCCTCTTCATACTGCCTCCAGTCACCCAGTATTTCTGGAGGACTTGGTCCACAATACTATTATTTTTGCTTTTTTTCAATAGATGCTGGTTTCCATGGAAACATGACTGGTACTCGCCTTAAACAAGACTCATTGGAGCTCTTTGCAAAATGGAATTACTCTCAGTCATTTCTGTTGGCTTTCTGCAGCAGTGGCTGACCCACATCCTGCAGCTAAGTGAATGGATAATTAACCTATGAGTCTCTCTGCTGATGTGGCATAGGCATAAGTAGGTAAACTCTGCTTTTAGACAGAATTACCTAGTGCCTGCAGACCCTTTCACCTGCTCTAAGAAGCGACCCCAGGCAAAGTCCACTGGGAGCATATTAAACCCATGGGTCTTATGGGAGATTGACCATTCAGGGTAATACTGCATTCAAGGGGGAAATTATAGTAAGGGTAGGAATGCAACTGATCTACACTTACTTCAGACCCAAATTAACAAAGCACAGCCTAGTATAGAATGAGGTTGGGGTGACAGTCAGGGAGAAAACTATGGTGATTTTTACATCCCAGGACAAGTAACTCCACTTCATGCTGCAAGTAATTGGTCTATGAGCAGTGTGAGAAAACCGGTGTCTTTGGAAATATCCTTACATATATTTGATAAAACAGTACTTTCATATACACAAAAATGCTAATAATAATAATGTTTTAAAGATTTTTTTAACTGCTATTTTTTCCCCAGGAACTGAAGATGAGTTTAGATCTACAAATGAGTCTGTAGCAAGTTAGTATTATGTATTATACAAAGAACGGGCTTTGCTGGAGTTCTTTTTTACCTAGTTTTTACTTAGTTTTTACCTAGTTTTTACTTAGCTCCCAGTACCACTGGGTACAGTCAGGGCCCCTGAGGCCTGGGATCTGCCCTGAAGGAACCAGACCAGAGACTCCCTGTGGCCCATGCTAGCCCAAGACTGAAGCAGCATTGTGGGTGGTTGGGATGAGCACTTGAGAGCCAAGATAAAAGTTTTGAGCCTAATTCTACCCCTGGCTAGCTTTGTGGCATTATTTATGAAGTCTCCTTGTGTCCATTGCTTTTATTTCTTCTTTTACAAAATGCGAGATTTGTATTAAGTGAGTGCCAAGGCTGAAATTCCAATCTGGGGCCTACACTGATACTCTTAATTAGGCTGGTTGGTTCAAATTGCATTGTGTGGGTGTACTAATCGCATCAGGGCTGATGTTGGTTGACAGAACCTGCCAAGTGCCACTGCCATCTTGGAGCATCCATTAGTCAGTCTTGTTTGAGGGAATACACAGAAGTGCAAAAAACAATCAAGTGATAATTAATTGCTAAACTCCATGATGCTGACTATAAATACTTGTGGCTCAACTAGATAAATTATGATGACAAATGGACATAATGGAATTTTTTTCTTAATTCAAATTTAGATGCTCTCACTGAGAAATGGGAGAAGATGCCCCAGCACAGCTCAAGAGCTTACTCTCTGACCCCTGTATAAGGGTGATTACAGTGACTGACACTTCTCACTCCCATGACAAGGTGTTATCACCACAGTGGGGGGCCTCTTAATAAAACAGGTGTGTGTGGAATCTAGGACATTAAAGCTAGGCTTCTATTTTATTATTTTTCAGAGCTTTATTGAAATATAGTTCACATTCCATGCAATTCATCCCCTTAAAGTATATGATGTAGTGTCTTATATTCATAGAATTGTGCTCCTATCACCAGAATCACATTTTGAACATTTTCATCATACACACAATGTTACTACAAAATTGTTGACTATACCGCCTATGATGTACATTATCTCTCCATGACTTATCATTTAATTACAAATTTGAACCTCTTATTCTCTTTACTCCCCATTCTTCTTTTAATTTTTTAATTACAGCATTCTATAATATTTTATATTAGTTATAGGTGTACAACATAGTGGTCAAACATTTAAGTAATCACATTGTACTGTGTTAAATGGTTACTACGCTTATCATAGTGATCACTTCTTTAGGCATATAAATGTTGAATAACTGTAGTGTACCCCTGAAACTAATATACTATTGTATGTTAGCTATATTTTAATAAAAATTTTAAAGAAAAAAAGAAACCCCATATCTATTAGCAGTTACTCCCAATTATCCTCAACTCTCCCCCAATGCTTAGGCAACACTACTCTTTTAGTTCCGCAGGTTAGCTATTTTGCACATTTTATATGTATAGAATCATAAAATAAGCTGTCTTTTGTGACTAGCTTATTTCATTTATTAATAGCATAATGCTCTGAATGTTTATGCATGTTGTAGCATATGTCAGTATTTCATTTTATCATTGAATACTATTCCATTGTATAGATAAACATTTTACTTATTTAGTCATTAATTAATGGGCATTTGGATATTTTTTTCTTTTTAACTATGAATAACGGTGCTTTGAACATTTATGCACAAAATTTTGCATGGATATTTATTTTTCTCAGGTAAATATTTTACCATGTATAAAACAATACTTTTGTCTAAAGTTGTTAGACTACAAACTGGGGGTTGTTTAATACACTGGAGTAACCTGTGTATTGATTTCTTAATGTTGGATTAGAAAAGTAGAGATCGTCTTATACTTGGGAGCATCTTATACATGGAAAAATATGGCACCTAAAAGTGGAATTGGTAGGTCATGTGGTAATTATATGCTTAACTTTTGAGAAATGGCCAGACTGTTTCCCAAAGCAGAAGCACCATTTTACACTCCCATTAGCAGTGTATGAACATTCCAGTGTGTTCACACCCTAAGCAATACTTTCTATTATCGCTCTTCTTAATTACGGCACTATGGTAGGTATGAAGGAGTATGTCATGTGGCTGTTATTTGCAGTTTTTTGTGTGTGGATATTAATAGAGCATATTTCCATGTCCTAATTGGCCATTTGTATATCTTCTTTGAAGAACTGTCTATTCAAAAGTTTTGATAATTTTCAATTAGATTATCTTTTTACTCTTGCAATATAAGAGTTCTTTATATAACTAGATACAAATCTCTTATATATATAATTTGAAAATACTCTGTTTTGGTGGGTTGTCTTTTTATTTTATTGATGGTATCCTTTTAATTATAATGATGTCCAATTTATTGTATTTTTCATTTTCTTCCTTATGGTTTTGGTGTCCTATCCAAGAAAGCTTTGCCTAACTCAAAATAAATATTTACTCCTATGTTTTCTTTTAGGACTGTGAGAATTTAGCTCTGACACTTTGAGTTAATTTTTGTGTAGGTGTGACAAAGCCTTCCAATGTCACTTTTTGCCTATGGATAATCAGTTGTCTTAGCACCATTTGTTGCGTGGAATCTTCTTTCTCCCACTGCATGGTCTTGACTTGTGAGATATGTGATTATAGCTTCCTTTACTTCCTTATGTATGGTTTCTTTTAGCTCTCTGAACATATTTTAATATTTCTATTATCTGCCTTTTTTTTCTGTGTATGGGTCATACTTTCTGCTTTTCTTTTTTGTCTTGCATTATATTTTGTTCAAAATTACTCTTTTAAAATAATGTATCATAACAACTCTGAATACTGATTCTTCCCCTACTGTCCAGTGCTTAGTGTTGTTTCCTTACTTATCTGTTTGGTAACATGGTTGGATTACTTTAGTGAATTCTATTATGTCCATAATATCATTCCTCAGAGGATATAGCCCTGGGCATGCAGAGTCATCCTGGGATGACTGTGGTTTCTTCAAGGTCATCTTTGTGCTTTTTTCTTATCTCTCTGCTAAATTGCTGCTTTTTTTTTTGAATTTTTTTTTGACAGAGACAGAGAGAGATACAGAGACAGAGAGAGAAGTGAACTGGGGGAGCTCCCAATTCAGCATATGGGTCCGCACGGGCCAGGGCCGGGATTCGATCCTCGGTCCCAGCGCTACAAAGTGAGCACCTAACCCACTGAGCCATCCTGGCTTCCCCTAAATTGCTGCTTTTAATATCATATGCAACTGTTAAGCTTCATTAATTTTCAGTTGATTGCTCTTGTTTTCAACAATGACTTGGCACACAAACAGCTCTACAGAGTAATGCATTCAATTTAGGTTCCCTTTGCAGAAGTAGTTTTTAAGGCTGGTGTTTGAGGTTTGTTCCCAATACGAGAGGGCTTTTCTTAGTTGTCTCTTTTCCTAGTTCTCTCTGGGAAATGTCTAGCTTGGCTATGCTTTAGCTTATTTCTCTAGGGAGCTATCAGAAGTCTCTTAATAGCTTGCCACAAAAACCTCCACTGTGTTCTAGAAAGCCATTAGCCTTGAACTTCCTTACTCTCTCTTTCAAATAAAAGCAGTTCCCTTTGGAACATTCTTATGGCTAGTTTTCCCAGCCTAGAGATAATGTCTGAGTTACTGATCCAAAGCTGAAGACAGGGACAGTGACCTTCTTTACAGAGAGTGACACCCCTGCTTTATGAACAAGGTGCTAGGTGGGGGTCAGTAGCCACTGATCTTGTCTTGTCTCTCCTGGTGTAGAAACTCTTCCCTATGAGTGGGCTGGGAAAAAAGCAGTTGGACTTCACTTTTTTGGCCTTTCACATGTGGAAGAGCTTTCACCCTATGAGTAGGGGTGGAATAGAGGAGAGACAGCCCCCAACTTCTCAGCTATTCTTGCCTACAATAGAGCTTCTATAACACAGAGCTAAGATGATGAAAAATGCTGGTGACTTAGCTGGCCCTTTCAGGAAGCCAGGAATATACCGTGCCCTTAGACTAGGATCTGGGGTGCACTTTGTTGTTGGCTGCACTCATCTGGAATGTAACTTTCACTACACTGATTTGGAGGAGAGAATAAGGGAGAGGCTAGGAAAGGCTTATGACTCTAACGCCATAGGTGCTCACTAATCTTACGGTAATTTAGTAGATTTTCTTGAATAAGCATCTCTTCCTTTGTTATATGCTCATAGAACAACTTCCAGAGACATTTAATATTTGTGTTTTGGGTTTTTTTCAACATAATCTTTAGCAGTTACAGTTTTTTTACTGGAGAATCCATGAAGCTCCGTACAACACCATCTTGAAGTCTTAACTGTCATTCCTTTTTATAAAAAGGTAATTATAGTTTTGAGCAGTTGAATCTTTTCACTGAATTGGTTTAGCGCTAATTCACAATTAAGGTGTCAGTCATTTTTTTTCTGATATAAGTAATATCAGACAAAACAGTGAGAATCTATCCACTGGGGTTCAAATTTCAGACATTCCTAAGATTTCTAGGAACCTATAAGAAGCTATTTATTATGATTTTGTGATTTAAAGAGAATTTTCTTATATATTTTTTGTCATCCATTTGTAATACATAGCAAAGTTCTGTGGCCTAAAACCATATCTATTTATTCTCTGATATTTTGTTCTTATTCTCTGATGAAGTATCACCTGCCTAATTTCACACCAAGGTGCCCAATTTTTGATCACTGCACAAAGTCATGACCAACAAGTGATAGATTTGTTGCATATCAAATTCAGGCTGATCCTTTCCAAATGATGCACCATTTGATACTAGTGTCTAACATTAGTGTACCTGTACATCATCATGCCCCAAAGTTGTCAGATCAGACAATATGCTCAAATCCACAGGTATTCAAGGGAGCTGAGCTCCCAGTGCTCAGCAGAGAGAGCACTGAACTGGAAAGAGTAAGCCATTCATTCTTCCATTCAATTACATCATTTTCCTTAAGTTGTTTAGAACTTCTGGGCAGTCTCTCAACTGTAAAAATTGCCATATTTGCATATAAACATCACCTGTCTTTGCATATAGATTTATTTCCACTCACTTACTGTTTTTGTTGACTACTGAGGTTCCTAGTGGAGAGACAGCTAAGGTACTTGTTTATTGTAGGAATGCCCGACTTCCAATTTGAAGTTGATTACTTTTCTGAAATATAAACTCTGCTCTCTTTTATCCTCACTGAAACGTTGTTTGAGTGTATGTATGTGCATGCTGGAATCCTTTGGATTGGTTTTTCCTTGTTCTATATGTGTGATATATACAACTTGGAAAGCACTGAGAGTCAAGCCCAGGGGTATGGTGGGAAACAGAACATGTTGAGAACAGGAGCCTAAAGACAGCATAAATGGCTATGCCCACCCCACCCCCCATCCAGAAACCCCACAGAATTTGGGTGTGGGGCTTTACAGTTCTTTGGGTCCCAGAATAGGAGCCCAAGCCTTTCAACAAGAATCAAAGTACATTGAGACCACAGCTCCATTCTTGTTTCTAAGCAGAACAATCAATTACCACCTTATGCATAAGGGCTCCATCACCAGAGTCTAAGACAGTTTCTGGATAATTATAGGAACTCCAAACATGGAATATTTTTGAACAAATAAACCTATGTCCTTCATAAGGAGAGTTACATTTTCCTGCATGTAGAGATCAATACCATCACTAACATGGTGAGTACCCAGCCCTCACTCCCCAGAGTGGTTCCTCCCACCATTTTCCATGCTTGCAGTGAAACCAACTGTTCTGAATGGGAGACATCACTAACAGAGAATTGGTAGCCTCACATGGGCCAAAATCAAGGTCCTTGAGTAAGAAGAGAAGGGGTTGACACACCCAGAAAAAAAGCATAGGAGGAGCTGGCCAGTTTAGCAAGACTGGAGGACCAGGAGTGGTCACAGTGTCCTAGAGTTGACTAGGACGGCAGAGAGAGCAAGGAATAGCTTTGCATAACTTGGCAGAGCTCCACCTTCCAGGAGTGACACCTGACAGCAGCATGTTTTCCACATCCACCGTGGAGATTTGCTCTGCCCAGCAGGGCCATGTGTATGTGCGTGTATGTGTGTGTGTGGGGGGGGGCAAGGAGGGGGGTGATACCTCTGCCTCTCAAAGCATAGTTACTCATCAGACCTGCTTAAATAAAGATATCTAACTTGCTTTTTAAATTGACAACTCACTGTGTTCCACATGCTATTCTAAGCACTTTATATGAAGCATGTCTTTTATTCCTCTTCAGAGCTATAAAGGAGAGATAGCATTCTTATCTCCATTTTAAATGTGAAGAAACTGAGGCGCACAAGTGCATGTAATCTAAGACCTCAGGTCTGAGCAGCAGTAGAATCTGAACCCGGGTCTTTCTTACCAGCGCTTGAGCTCTAAGCCCTGTGCCTTTCTGCCTGTTGCTGTCTTCCTTCCCCAGCATGGTCAAGATCTTTGTCTCCACCTACTTCCTTATACAGAACATGTGTGTTAAACTCAGAAGCAAAAAACCCTCTCATTAACTTAAAGGTTGCTGCTCGGGCAGAAGTCAAAGTTCCTTGACTTTGTTCTTCACAGCAGGCAGAGACTTTGTCAAACCTGCCCCACCAGCCCTCACAGCTACCTGACAGGTGTCCATTCCCAGCTGCAGGTAAGAGGGGTTCACACTCTATGTGGTATGGTGTTAGGAGCCTCAGAGCAGGCACACATGATTTAGAGCCCAGCTCTGCTGTCACCTGCTAAGTGCCTTTGAGGAAGCTAATTAAATTTCAGGAGCAATCATTGCTTATTCTGTCCCCTGAAAGTAACCCTAAGGAAACCTGTCCCATCGTGTCACTGTGTGGACTCAGAGATAATAGCACAGGCACAAAAGTTCAGCAAATATCAATGTTATTAATAACACTATTAATGACATTTGTTGTTACTGTTACATTTGCAAATCATCCTCCTAGCTGGTCCTGGCTGAAGCAAAGGCTGATTAGTTTATGTCCTCAGATCAAGAGTCACTATATTCAATATGTTGTATACTGCTAGGAGGGATGGGGACTTTTTCTCACAATGAGATGTCTTTGTCTGGGTTCCTGTGAGGAGGAGGGCCAGCCGGGGGCCGGTAGACCCTGTGCCTGTGTTCTGCAAATGCACTGTGCTTTGGATGGGTGGCATTGCTTCCTCACCCAGGAAGCTGTGGACTCAGACTGCTTCTGGAGGCCTGTGACGGGGTTTACACTCCAGAAAGATTTGTATCATCACAAAGATGGCTTGGATCATCTTTAAAGATCAATGCTGCCTTGTTCTTCTTTCCCCTTGGAATTCAGTTGTACAACTTGTTCTATAAGTTGATATATATTGAACACTATCTCTAGAGAACAGAAGAAAAAGAAGAAAGAGAAGAAAGAGGAGGGACTACAAAGGATCTGAGTGTGGTTAGGACAGACGCAGGCTACTGGCAGTTTAGGCAGTGTGCTCTAAATCACCTTTTCATTCTTTGCTGAAATTCACGCTGTGCTTTAACTAAAGGAGCTGGGCTGAATGGAAACTTACTTTACATGTCAATATAGACCCACAAATATGGAGGCTGAAATGGGAGTGGGCGCAAATGAAACAAAAGGTGAAAGAAAACTGTATTTCTCTTCATGAGCTGGGACATCCATCTTCAGCCCTGGGACATCTGAGTTTCTCATTCTCATCAGGCCTTTGGACTCTGAGACCTCCACCAAGGATGCCCTGATTTTCAGGCCTTCAGACACAGGCTGCGTTTACCACTGGCTTTCCTCATTTGCAGCTTGTTTATGACAGACGTTGGGACTTCTCAGCCTCCCTAACTGTGTAAGACAATTTATATGCATAGATAGTTTTGAACCCTGAAAATTTAGTACAGATGAGGAATAGGATATGACAAGATGAACCAAAAGGGACAGAGCCCAGTAAAAGAAAGACACATTAGTCTGTGAAGTGATACATATGGAGTAGTTAGTCTGTACCAAGCACCAGACTACAACCCAGTGATATGTGCTAAATGAGGTAGATATATTCCTGCTTTGTAGAACTCAGGTCAAGTTAGAATCTATGTCCATCAAAGAAGTAAGTGATTATAAAGTTCTGGTAGAAGGACTAATATAAAGGGACATGGTCTAGGGGTGGGTAGGCAGTAGGGTAAAGAATAGCACATGGAACAAAACAAAGACCAGGATGACTGAAGTTTCTTGAGTGGGCCAGATGGATGTCAAGACATAACTGGAGGATAAGTGTCGGAAAGAAGAGTTAAGGAGGAAAAAGGAGCAGGAATGAATTTGTGGTAACTAGATAAGACGGTACCTGAAGAGTAATGAGTCAGCGTGGAAGAACTGATGATATATAAAACCAAAGAGAGAGACCAAAAGTAAATTCTGTCTATAGTACAACCAATGAGGAACAAAAGTAAAATTAAAGACATATAATAGAGCAGAAGACAATATGTGGTTCTCACACTGCTCAGACTTGTACCAGAGTTCCCGAAGCTACCACCAGCCTGCCAAGGAGCTATTGTTTCCTCTGCTCATGCTCATCAGCCCATCCCCCAACCGAATGAAAAGTGATGTGTGGTTTTTCACTCTCATATGCATTTCAAAGAAGGCAAAGAATGAGTACCAAACCCATTTTCTACATAAGCTGAATAGAACGTTCATATGGCAAATGAGAGGTAAGGTCTCAGCACTTCAATCTGTGGTGTCTGCCACTGTTCCATGGCCACTCTGAAGTGATGCAAGGGTGAATGAGGACGGAGCCTACCATCCCTCCCAGCCAGAAAAGAGCCAGTTCCGTTCAGCCTGAACTCTGCATTCCAGAAGTTCTTGAAGCGACTCATCTGGGCTGGGCTTCTTCTTCCTTATCTCACCTCATCTATGATGTGGATGATCAGATCCACAAGGCGGCTGGCTAAAGCTAGGTAAGGAGGGAAATAGAAAAGAAGTAAAGGGAGCTGCAATGAGTGTGGGGAAGCATAGATTCGGCAATCTCTTCTCCCTGTTTTCTTAGTTGACCCTACAGTGGGGTCCTCCATCCAACAAGGAACAAGAAGATTAATGTCTACAATTACACAAGATCACAATGAATGTTGAGTAAAGTAAAGTGGAACTGGTAGGTTCTATATGTCTCTATATCAGGGGTGTCCTAATCTTTTGACTTCCCGGGGCCACATTAGAAGAATTGTCTTGGGTCACACATAAAATTCACTAACACTAACGGTAGCTGTTGAGCTTTAAAAAAAAAAGTTTGCAAAAATATCTCTTAATGTTTTAAGGAAGCGTACAAATTTGTGTTGGGCCACATTCAAAACTGTCCTGGGCCACAGGTGGCCTGCAGGCCACAGGTTGGACAAGCTCACTCTATACCTTAGTATCTATGCATATATGGCTGATAAATTTGTTCCTCAAACATTTATGCCATACCTATATGTTTCAAGGGTAATAAGAATCTTAAGGATGTAAAATGTATTAATTCATGAAACAATTACTTATCGACCTCCGAATTTTCTGTCAGCTATTCTGCCAATACTGAGGATAAGCTAATGAGAAAAGTCTTTATATTGGGCAGCAAGCAACACCAAGACTGGACTGTTGCCCTCCTAGCACCTACAATTAGTGGAGGAAGCAAAGAACACACAAAAGTACATACAACTTTATGGCTGCAATGTAAGTGCCGCAAAAGCAGAGGTACGTGATGTTCTGACCCAGGCAAGGAACTCAGCAAGTCTTCCTTGAGGAGGTGACAACTCAGCTTTCGAAAGAAAGAATAAGGCTCAGCTGAAACCTCTGAAGTGCAGGGAAGAAAGAGATATGGCACAAGATGACACTGTGCGGAGAAGCGGGGCTTGGGCCACCCAGAGGCTAACAGACCGTGTTGAAGCTTGGGCATGTGCATTCTGAGAAAGATGGGATGCCACTGAAGACTGTGAGCAGCTGGCATGAGAAGGCATAGAGTTTTGGGAAATTGTAAGAATTCTTTATGGTTGGAGTTCAGACAACACTGGGGGAAAGATAGATGCTAATAATTGAAGACTTCTTAAAATAGGATAATGCACTTGTGCCTTATACTGAGAGAAATGAGAGGCACTGATTTTAAACAAGGGGTGAATATAATCATATTATATAACACAAAATTAATCCTGGTGGCTGAGTGGAAGAAGGATTGTGGTCACAGAAGAAAAGAAGCAAGGAGCCCAGCTGGAAGAAAATTCAATAGTGGAGTGCAGAGAAAAGTACCTTGCCACAAGCCATCAGTGAGGATAAAAGGGAAGGTACTTGCAGGAAAGATATGGAGGGGGGCGTGGTTACTGAGAGGTGGGCAGGGGAAACCAAGAGCAGGTGACAATGACTTTCCTGCTTCAGGTGTGTGTGACTTACAGGATGATGGTTCTCCCTTATATCCAGAAAGGTTATGATGAGTTCAGTTATGAAGCTCATGGAAGAGACAATGAGAGGGAGGGAGGAAGGAGAGAGAGAGAGGAAGGGAAGTAGGAGAGACAGAGAAAAGTTGTGATTGGTAGGACTAAGTTCTCAGGTCTATGTATGTAAAACAAAAATTGTATATGGTTCAAATTACCCTAAGTTCCATAAACCTCAATTAACTCACTAGAAACTGAAAAGTCAACATAAATGTCTGCTTCTCTCTGTATTTTACTGTAAGCTTCCTTTTCTGGGTCATGTAGTGGAGTCCAGAGATATTTTAAACACGAAAAGGAAATAATAAATTTTTTTTTCAGGATTACTAGAGTTAACTTCAAGTTGAACATATTATATCTCAGCATGTAGTATGTACTAGGTGATGGCTAGAGGGCACAAATGAAAGTCCCTTGGTAATCACAGAGCAATCACAATGTAGTGACAGGGACAGGGACAAGGGACAAG
The DNA here is from genome assembly GCA_004027555.1 of Craseonycteris thonglongyai. Taxonomy (NCBI): domain Eukaryota; kingdom Metazoa; phylum Chordata; class Mammalia; order Chiroptera; family Craseonycteridae; genus Craseonycteris; species Craseonycteris thonglongyai. Next base: position 20,137 of record PVKE010004717.1, read on the forward strand.
AGTAGCATGGCTTCTTGGACACTCCTTTCTTGCCCCATGTCCTCCTGCTGACTAGGCATTTCCAGAGTTGTCAGTGTTTAGACAGGAAGAAAAAAATGACATCTCCCTTTAATATATTTTCAGAAAAAGCAAAAGCAAAACATGTTCCAATACCATCAGATTTTAGAAATCAGGCTGGCTCTGTAGTCTCCTCTTGTCTGGAATATTGGCAGCTCTGGAACGAAGTCAGCTTGGAAAACTTTGCTTTGCTGATGACTAATGAAGATGTTTTCCTCCTCAGAAACTGTGTGGCTTTGGTATATTTCCTGCTAAGAGCTTAGGAATCCCAATTCCCTCTGAGGCTTAATGCATCTTGATCAGTTTAAAAAGGATCATTAAGACTCATACTTGTAAAATGGAAACCACTTAATCAACACATACGGTGTGGCCACCTAATTACAACAGTTGCCAAGACTGAGTTGATCACCATGAATATTAATGACTCCCCTTGATATCTAATTGATGTCTCTGGATGGTTTCAGGGTCACATGGGGTTTCAGCCACACCAGCTCCTTAGCAGGAAGGATCCAGGTACTATTGGGACCCTTTCCTCAACAGGATTGTCAGGCATTTCACAAAGATACTCACACAACCCTGCTGAGGAAGAACAAGGATGGCTTCCCTGTTTTTAGTGGGAGAAACAAACACTACAACTCAGAATGGAAGACAGATTTCCTGTTTCAGAGTCTGCTTTCCTTCTCTAAAGGATGGCTTAGCAAGCCTTTACTTGTATTCTGTGGATTTTTTTTCTACTATCCTTGATCTAAGGCCATTAAAAGCCTGGAGTGTGAACTCTAAGCAAAGATACCAAGCATCTGCAGACAACTTTACTCATAGTGAAAGGGAGGACAGGCCAAGGCTTCAGACAAAGGATAGATTTCCAGTCAGGGCAGGAGTCTCTGTTTGACTTCTAATTCATACTCTGAATTTTGATTAGTGGAAAATCACAAAGTCTTGCTCAAGCCTTTTCTTTATCATCAAATATTCCCTAAGTACAAGAGCTTTTCTCATATGTTTTCTCATGGCTGCAAGATTTCAAAGAGGGAAGGATCTGTCTCAGATGCTAGAGAATCATACTTGCTGATTTGACATTTGACATTTCAATACATTCCCAGGTGATTTCTAGGGAGGTGTTAGAGGTCTGCACTTCACTAAATGGGATTGCAATGCACCAGAATGCTATGCTGGGGAAGAATGTTTTGAACCCAGAAGCAGACCAGACCACCTAGAACACCAGTCTGCTTCTCTGGGAGGACAAAGCCCAGCAGGAGATCAGCTTCTGTACCAGACCTCACCCAAGACCCAGCAATTGTCATTCAAGCTCAAGTGCTGGAAGCAGACTTGCCTTCTTGATCTCTACTAGCAGACGGGCTCCTCTCAATTTCGCATTGCCAGTGCTTCTAGCCTCCCTGGCGTCGCTTCATAAGCCCCGCCCTTCTCTTCTGCCTTTCTCTCCCCCACAGTCTAAAGTTTCCAGAAATCACTGTAGGCTGTGCTCAGAGGGAAGCCACAATATATGGTGACTCAGAGGTCTGACCACTAAGTTTGCTAACTTGCCACCATACTCTTACATTAGCAGCATTATACAACTAGGTAAGGTTTTATAACCTTAGTATACCGGTGTCTCACAGCTGTGTTTGTGTCAGCATGTGGTAGTGTCTTGCTGAGTGGCATTCGTTATTATTGTTGTATGTTTTTGTGTCCCATCAGGAGAAGGTCAGAGCTTAAATTTTCCAAGAACTATCGGAGAGGCAAGATGCTATTTGGGGCTATGCTATCTATCACTGGTGATGAAACATGGGTGCACCAATATGACCCTGAAACAAAGCATCAAAATGCACACTTGAAATCAGCCAATTTTCCACAACCAAAACATTCCATCAGTCCAAATCAAGAGTCAAAACAATGTTGCTCACCTTTTTTGATTTTGGAGGAATTGTTCACTATGAATTTGTACCAACTGGACAGCCAACCACATTGACTCTTTGGAAGTTCTGAATAAGTAAAAAAGTTAGACAAAAATGACCTGAACTTTTCACCAACAATCCATGGCTCTTGCATCATGACTGCACCAGCTCACACAGCACTGTCTGTGAGGGAGTTTTTAGCCAGTAAATAAATAACTGTATTGGAACATCCTCTCTACTCACCTGATCAGCCCCCAGTGACTTTTTCTTCATCCAAATATAAAGGAAATATTGAAAGGAAAACATTTTGATGGCACTCAGGACATCAAGTGTAATACGATGATGGCTCTGATGGCCATTCCAAAAAAGAGCTCCAAAATTGCTTTGAAGCTCTTGGACTAGGTGGACTAAGTGCTGGCGTGAGTGCACAGCTCCAAGGGGAGGACTTCAAAGGCAACCACAGTGATATGCAGCGATGAGGTATGTAGCACTTTTTTGGGATGAGTTTGTGAACTTAATTGTCAGACCTCATACATGCTCAGAATGCTTCTTCGTATGTCAAAATAGGAGGGACATTTTATCTTTGCTCTCTAGATACTGGAATTGAGGAACATCACTGTGCTATGGGTTCAAGAAATAAATGTCAGATCTACTTCATAGTGAAACCCTCATTGACTAGACTCAATTAAATTTTGGACCTAAATCAGGGGAAATGAATAAGCTGTTTTTGCCGAACCTACAAGGCTCTTGTTAGTTTCCCATTTGAAAATTAGACATGCAGGGGAAGCCAGGATGGCTCAGTGGGTTGAGTGCTTGTCTCGCAGCCCCAGGGTCTGAGGATCAAATCCTGGCCCCAGCCCATGAGGACCCATATGCTGAACTGGGCTGGGCCCCTAGTTTAGTTCTCACTGGGGTGAGTTTCTCGTATTGGAGACCCCCAGCCCAGTTCCTACCCTGTGCAGACCTGCACCCACCTGTGGAGTGAAACTATATGCAAAATTAATGAGGTACAACTATGGAGACTGCTCTGGGCCCTCCCCCTTCTCTCTCTCTCTCTTTCTCTCTGTTAAAAACAATAAAAATATAAAAGAAAAAAGAAAGAAAGGATGGAAGGGAGGAAAGGAGGGAGGGAGGAAGGGAGAGAGAGAGAGAGAGAGAAAGAGAGAAACAAACAAACAAACAAACAAACAAACAAACAAAGAAAAGAAAAGAAAGAAAGGCATGCAGTCCCTAAGTGAGTGCCTTTCTGGCATCTAAGCCTGATAGTGCTAAAACCACCTTGATCTGGGTTGAGACATCGTGGGCACTTGCTGTCAGTAAGGAGTTTGATATGGCACCAAGTCCCCAGCAGTTTGGCTTGGACAATTGCTTTAACAAGACTAAGGGGATCCCTTAGAACAGGCATCTTCAGCATGCTATACTGCTGCTGGAGGGGAACATATTTGAAGCTCCATGGAGTTTCACAAGGCCACACCCAGCCCTGCCCTAGAGACACCTTGATGGACAGGGACAGGGATTACCAGAGGATTTCTCAAGCAGGAACCAAACAAGCCAACAATACCAGTTCATAGACTGTCAAGCGTCAATTGCAGAATAACTAGTCTATTGACAGCCAAAGATGAAAGTGGGCTGGAACATCTCTTCTGAGTTGACTTAAGATAGTTCATTTTATGTGTCAACTTGAGTGCCACAAATTCTGAGATGAAACATGACTCTGGGTGTCTGTAGGGTGTTTCTGGGTGAGATTAGCATTTGAATCAGTGGGCACAGTATGGGAACTAGCCCTCTTCTGTGTGGATGGGCATTATCTAATCTATTGTGGCCTGAACAGAACAAAAGCCAGAGGAAGGAAAAATAAAATGGGCCCTTATTTCTGCCTCACTGTTGTGCTGGGACATCTTGCCTCACCTTCTCTGTCTTGCAAACTGTAGCTCATATCAACTCCCCTGATTCTCGGCTTTTAGGCTTGGGCTGAATTATACCACCAGTTTCCCAGGGTCTCCAGCTCACAGAAGGCAGATCTGGGGACTTCTCAACCTCCATAATGACAGGAGCCCCTTCCTCATAATAAATCTCTTTGAATGTGCTTCTTACAGAAGATATCCATAGCTATCACTATCCTAGTGGTTCCATTTCTCTGGAGAACCATGATAATTCATGATTCTCAGACTGGGAATGAAGCTATTCAGTGCACTGATTCCGATGTCCTGCCGAGGAGGAAGCTTAGGGAGCCCACTAAATGCTGCAAACAACACCTGCCGCATATCCTCAAGACCTGCGCTCACATTTGCTTCTCCCAGCCACTCTTGTCCTGAGCAATTCTCTTATTCTGAGAAATTCTCTTATTCTTTTTTTTTTTTCATTTTTTCTCTTATTCTTTTATCACTTCTTTTTTTAATTTATTTTTTTATTTTACTGTTTTTGACAGAGAGAGGCAGAGAGAAGGGGGAGGGCCCAGAGCAGTCTTCATAGTTGCATGTCATTAGTTTTCGACATAGTTTTCATTCCATAGGTGGTTGTGGGGTTGTGCAGGGTGATACGGGGCAGGGAAGCTCCTGCATGGCAGAGCACCTCCATGGGCTGGGGTCCTCCCACATGAGAGGCTTGCCCCGTGTAGGAGCTGAACTGGGACCTCCCACATGGGAAGCTCACCCCAGTGAAAACCAAACTGGGGTGGGAAGCACACCCCAGTTCAGCATACGGGACCGCATAGTCTGGGGCTGGAACCAGGACTCGATCCTCTGACTCTGGGGCTGCAATGCAAGCACTCACCCCGCTGAGCCATCCCAGCTTCCCCACCTCTATTTTCTTTATCAGTACCACAAAAATAATTCCCACCTGGTAACTCAGATATGCTAAGCACATTTTCTAAGCACAGTTCTGAGAACTCCACAAATGTTACCTCATTTGAACTTCCTCACAGCGCTGTAAGGTCCTATTATCGTCAATGTGCAGATGAGGAAACAGGCACAAAAAGGTTGAATAACTGACCCAGTGTTATTGAACGACCAAGTTTTGAAAGGTAATGACTGCCAGAACACTTGCAAACTGAAACAAATTGAAGGTAATCACAGTGATAGCTAACATGTATTGAATAATTTAGCACTCACTTTAGGCCACGAATGTCCAATCTTTTGGCTTCCCTGTGCCACAATGAAAGAATTGTCTTGAGCCACACATAAAATACACTAACACTAACAATAGCTGATGAGTTTTTTTTTAATTGCAGGGCAGCCGGGATGGCTCAGCGGGCTAAGTGCTCGTTTTGCAGGACCAGGGTTCGAGGATTAAATCACAGACCCGCTTGTGGGGACCCATATGCTGAACTGAGGTGTGGTCCCCAGTTGTGTTCTCACAGGGGCAAGCTTCCCATGTGGGAGGCCCCCTGTTTGGCCCCCAGCTCATGGGGGTGCACCTTCCCCCGGGAGGCCCCTGCCAGTTCCTACCCTGTGCAGCCCCCTGCCCACCTGTGTGGAATGAATCTATGTCAAAAACTGATGACGTACAACTATGGAGACTGCTCTGGGTCCTCCCCCTTCTCTCTGTCTCTGTCTGTCTGTCAAAAATAATAAAATAAATCTTAAAAAAAAACATATATCACAAAAACATGTTTTAAGAAAGTACAGGAATTTGTGTTGGGCCACATTCAATGCTGTCCTGGGCCGCATGCGGCCTGCAGACTGTGGTCGGATAAGTTTGCTTTAGGTTAAACTAGAAATTGTCAAACTTTTTAAAAGTGTAAGCCACACAGTAAGTAATACTTTTAACTTTGTAACCCAGTTTGTATATTGAAATAACAAACTACTTCATCATGAAGACTTAAAACAGCTCCCATTGTGTTATATTTATGGATTCTGTGGGTGATGAATGAGGCAGGATTTAGTGAAGCAACTATTTTGTTCCTTGTGGCACCAACTGAGGCCACTACATGGTAGTCAGCAGGCTGATGTGTTCATCTGAAGAATTCTAAAGTGGTTTCATTTATATCTGGGTACTGGAATGGGACTGTTCAGTGCCTCGAACTGAAGCACCTATATGTGGCCTCTCCATGTAGCTTGAGCACCCTCAGGTGGCAGTGTCAGGGTGTTCTGACTTATAGCATGGCAGCTCTGTGCCCCATTATTGAAGGTTCTAGATGGCAGGGCAAACATGGTATTGTTTTTATAACCCTGCCCTAGGAATCACAGCATCTCCCCTACCACGTTCTGTTACGCAAAGGAATCACAGGCACGCCCTCTTCAGAAGGAGGAGAGCTCAAGCCCAGCTCCTCATGCTAGATCAGGAAGGGGCTGTGCTCGAGGAGCTCATGGGACTCAAGATATTGTTGAGGCTATTTTTTTAAATGGGGTGTGCTACAAATCCTTAGCCTTGGTATATTCAAGGTACTCTGATACCTTCTATTTTATTCTGTCACTTTTTAGAAATATTGGCTACAATGCACTAAATTTCATGACCCACTCATGGGCTACATATATGTACCATTTAAGATGAGTACATCTGGTCAGCCTACCGACACCTTGAATTTTGCCCAGTGAGACTAGGCTGATCATACGTACTATTTCATGTGGGAGACTACCATTATTTTCTGTCCCATTTCAAATGGTACATATGGTCAGCCTATTTATGTCCACTAGTTAAAAAAAAAAGAAAAAGAAGAACGAGGTAATGATGCTCTTTCCATATAATATCTCTTCTGATTTTTATAAGAAGTGTAGAAGGCAAGTACTTAGAGGTCCCCATTATATGTCAATACCTGTATGACTTAAAGAGGTCACATAATGTGACAGATTCAATATTGACTCCAGCTCTCCAAGGCACAGCTCTCAACAACCATCAATGACACTCCTGGGCACAACGCATAATCCTTGCTAACTTCAACGTGGCACCATGACTGTACCATGGAACACTCATCATGGATTGCAAGAGGGGCATGGTAAAATTACTTGTGAATTGTATGCTTGGTGTGTGTGTGTGTGTGTGTGTGTGTGCATGTGCACACGCACATGTGCGTGCCTCAGTTCCCAGAACACTTGGATACAATCTCCCCCACGTGGGCCCTGAGCTCTGACTGACAACACGAGGCAGGGTGAAAGTATGTTCAGGGCTTTCTTGGGGCAAGTAGATGCCAGCAGCCCTATTCCCCATTAGTGGTCATGAAAGTGCCACTGACAAGCTGAGAGGCCATTACAGCCACTCAGTGGGTCCCTGGGATAAAGCCACCATCATAGTCAAAGTTTCAAGTGGAAAACACCATGAGTGATTGTTTATCCACCCAAGTCATTTGTGAACATTTTAGATGAATGGTGAGAGGCCTCTCTACTTGTATAAATCATATCAGATGCAAAGTGACATTTCCTAATTGTTGGCTCTAGGCAATGTCGGCTCTGAGGACTCAGGTGTATTATTAGATTGGAAAAGCAATGGTGATGACAACAGATGACTGGAAGGGAAGTGTCCACTGGTCAGTGAACGTCAGAACCTGCCTGACCACTTTTACGTCCAGTCCTCACTCTCTTTGGCAAGGTTACTACATGTCACCAGGAAAGATTTTAAAACTGTGCTAATTGCTATAGAAAAAGGATGTCTATCCGCTTGGGAGATTTTTTCTTTTGTTTAACACAGAACAGGGGTCTGGAATACCACCTAGTACCCTCGATGGTCTTCCAATGGCGCGCAGTGAGACCTGGCCAAGGAGCCCTCTCCGGGCTGGGTCATGCCAGCTGCTCTCCCCCAGGCTCACCACTTCTCAGATTTACGTTATTGTAGGTGTGCTGTCTGTGTGTGCACCAGTGCCTGGTCATCTGCTCCTTCCTGCACCTTGCTTCTTCCTTCCCTTCTCCCTGTCTAGTGTTGGACCATGTTTATGGGAAGAAAGGAGCTTCCGCTTTTGCACGGAATCCTGGCACTTGGAGGTAACGTGTTGCTGTGCGGAAATGACTTCCTTCAACTCTGTCTAAACTGTCTGAACTCTGCACTCCTGGGCCAGGCAGGCACTGTGTGGCCCCTGCTCAGTGTTGGCTCCACTTCTTAAAGTGACCCTTCAGCTGCCCCTCCTGCAGCCAGGGCCATGCAGGCAACCTTTGCTGCCTGCGATCCCGGCCGCCCGCCTCCCCCAGCAGCAGGAAAACCAATCCTGGGCATCTGCTGTGAGGCACTGCCCTCAGCAGCCACATGCGAAGGTGCCTGCAGCCTAAGCCCCTTTCCTTCCAGCCCTGATACGATTGAGTCGCACCCCAGCAGGAGTGAGTAGAGCACCCAGTACGCAGCCCTTTGTGCACCTGGACCTGCAGGCATTCCCCAAGCTGCCCTTTTCTGGGAGAGGGGTCCTATGGCCCCAGCTCAGGGTGCAGCTATAGACAGGGGCCATTCCCACTCTCCATGTCCAGCCACGGGATCCCTGCACAGAACTCCAGCCCCCTGGGCAAGGCTACAACCAGCCTGTCCCCTACCGAGGGCTTGGCCCTGCTGCCCAGCCCAGCTCTGTCAGGAGAACCACTCCCCTAAGCCAGCCCTCCTGGGAGCCTGTGTCACCTCTCCTCCTGGCCCCGTAAGCCATCCCACCAGACACATTGGGAGGCCAGCCTTAGGAAAGCATTGCTGCCCTTGGGATGCCCCAGAAACACCCTGAGATAAGGTTAGAGCACATGGCTCATTTCAGAGGGTACTGCCAAGAGATGGGGTGGGAAGCGAGGGGAGTGAGATAGGATGAGGGAGGTGGGATCTCAGAAGGGTGTGTTATCAGGGAGCTTCCCACTGCAGGACCCTTCAGCGTCGCCTGTGCCGCCAGGTTTGGCATCTGAGGGAGGGGCCTGGACATTTGTTCACTTGTTACTGCCAGTCCTAGCTGAGGGCTGCTCCTTGGCATGCTGCCTCCCTGGCCCTTCCAGCTGCCATCCAGAGAAACACTCGAGCAAAGAGAGGCAGAGGCTGGCATTTGGGGATCACACTTCTGGGGGCAGGGGGAAGTAAAGGGAGGGGCACGATCTGTGTCTGGATCTGCCCAGGGTCTCCACATGCACTCGGGTTAGGCTGGAGCTTCCCCTTCCACCCCTAGTCAACAGGGGCACAGCTATCAGCTCGCCCCCCACCCCCACCTGGTTCCCTGACAGGCTATCAAGTTTTCCACTTATCGCACAGTTGAGTCCTCCACACACTGAAAACAATACATTTGTGCAAAACAGTTCTAGAGTTCAGGCTTTCTCTTGTTTAACTACATTGGATCCTCCAGGCTGATAGTATTATCCTGAGAATTTATGAAGTCCATGGTTAGACTTCAAGGAGGTTCAGGAACACTTAAATTATACTGGCTATAAGTTTTATTTTAACTATGTGTAATTTGGAGAGGAGAACTTTTCTAAAATCCTAAAAGGGAAGCCTGAGTCAGAAAAACATTTAAGAACCAAGTAAGACCCACTGTTTTTGACTAACCTATACGTCAAAACACACTATGCAGGCACTCTAACTGCACATGGAAGGAACAGGGGACAAATAAACTGTGGACTTGTGAGGCCAGAGGGTGGTTCGGTTACAAGCAGCATAGTGCCCACCCCTGTGTGTTGGTTAAATGGATGAACTGAGCCTGATCTCATATCTTGAAGACTTTTATTTTTTATCTTTTTCATTACCTACCTGCGAACATCTCATGTTAGAAGTAATAAAACATATGTGCTTCTTCAGGGAAATTGACAGCACTTTAAGAGTTTCTATAACAGGCCCTAACCTCCGGGGAAATAAAGCTGAAAGTAGCTGTTGCAATTGGTCAGCTTTTGGTACATAATGGACCACCCAGAATTTAGTGGCTCAAAACAACAGCCCTGTATTTAACTCATTATGATGCAAGCTGTCAATTTAGGCAATAGAGTGTTTCTTCGGGCTAGATTGGGCTCAGTAGATCTCTACCAGGCTCATAACTGTACATGTGGCCAGCTGGTCCGATGGCTGGAGTCCTGATTTAGGATGACTAGGGCTGGGATGGCAGAAGCCCTTCTCCATAAGGTCTCTCATTCTCCAGCAGGCTGGCTGGGCATGTTCACATGCTAGTGAGGATCTAAGAGCACAAGGCAGGAGCTGTGAGGTCCCTCAGGCCCCCTAGGCTGCAATCTGCTACAATGTCCTTTTTCACATCCTATTGTCCAAGGCAAGTCACAAGATGAGCCCAGATTCAAGGGGTAGAAAAAATAGACTCCTCTTGTTAGTGGAAAGAGAAGAAAAGTGGAGATTCCAGGATAGCTCAGCAGTTGAGCATTTGTCTCACAATCACAAGATTTGGGGTTCGATTCCCAGTCCTGACCCATGCAACCCCATGTGCTGAACTGCAGCACAGCTAGTAACCCCTGGGGTGGCTCATGTGGGAGGTCCCCAGTTTAGTTCCTGCCCCATAAGTCCCCACATCCACCTGTGTGGAATGAAACCATGTCACAACTAATGATGTACAACTATGGAGATTGCTCTGGGTCCTCCCCCTTCTCTCTCTCTCTCTCTCTCTCTCTCTCTCTCTCTCTCTCTCTCTCTCTCTCTCTCCCTCTCTCTCTCTCTCTCTCTCTTTCTCTTTCTCTCTCTCTCTCGCCTTTTCTTAAACAATAAATAAATCTTTAAAAGAGAGAGAGAGAAAGAGAGATGCAAAGTGTCCAGGGCCTCTTTGCAATTTACCACAGCCTACCATATCAGAAAAACCTTCCAGCTAAGCCCAGTGTAAATCACCAAGAAACAAAATCATGAGCTCAGTAAGTGATTGTTCGGAGCTTCTAAGTTTGGGAGTAGTTTGTTGTGCAGCAAAAGTTAACTGACAGTTTGTCTTATGCAGGATTCCGCTGGTGTGGATGCTGAGAGAGGGAGCATTCGTGGGAAAGTCAGTGATTAGGAGGTGTTCCCAAGAAAAGCCAGTGGTGGGTGGGGAATAAGGACTAAGAAGCGAAGAGTTCTAGCATGAGTGAGATATCGGTCAAAGCCATAAAGGACAGCAAGTGTGGCTGCAGAACCCTGCAGGGCACCTCTAGGGACACAGTGGTCACATCCCAGAGCCGTGTCACTCAGCTGAGGGAGCTGCAGTGCTGATGTCTGCACTCCAGGCCGTCCTGGGCTAAGGTCAGCAGTGCCCATTCCCAGGTGCTTCCTGTGGGCACAGCAGAGGGCCATCCACCCACAGGGTCATGCCACCATCTGGCCAAGTGATGGGTGCTGGCTGGCTGGAGTGATGCTACACCAGAACCTGGAGGTACAAAGTGGCAAATGGCTGGAGCATTCATGTTCTGCCCCAGTGTCCAGGATGGGTTATTTTTCCTCCATGGTTTAGAGAGACTACTATTTGGAGCTCACTGAATGCTTAAAATGCTTTTCCTGTCATGAAGTTCTTTCTGGTTTTTCTAACTAAACACTTTTGTTGCTGTTGTTACAATTCCAGTCCATGTTTCCCTGTCCATTCCTCTGGGGAGGAAGCAAACCATTGTGTGTGTCCTCATCATAACCTTGCAGAAACTCAAAGACCATCACTAATCTGCCTCCTGCACATTTTCTGCTGGAGAAGTGACCTCAGCTCCATTAACCTTTTCCACTAATTGCCAGCCTCTCTCCTTTTAATCTTTTGTCTGTTCCTCTCTTAACCCTCTCTTCCATCTCCCCTCTTCCCTGTGCCAATTTATTTTTTAAAGGTGAAAATCCAAATTAGACATTGACCTCTCATAATTGTTTAGTCAACAATAAGAAATTAGAACAAGTCAGTGCATCAGGGCCTGAGAATTCCTTACTCTAAACACGACACTGGGTGTTTCACAGTTTGCTTTGACTTGACAACTGAATTTCATTTCAACATACAATAGTAATCCATACTAATGTACTGAGAGGGGAAGATTTTAGAATTCTGAGATGGCAGAAAGAGGAAGGCCACTGGGAGATTCTCACTAATAGGAGGGGAAGAATCTTACAATAGCTCACTCCAGAGACCAATTGTAAATCAATGGCTGGCCTCCTGAGTAAACAGGTTTTTCAGGTGACTGAAAGCCTAACAAGGTTTATCCAAAAACTCCTACATTTCTTCCAAGATTCCCCCTCCCCACCTTGAGGAGGATCTTCGACACAGGTCACATGGACACCAACAAAGTATAAAACCCACAAGAAACTTTCCCACTGGGAGCACATGGTAGGTGTGGATAACCCTGCGTGCTCCACTAGCTTAAATCCTCTATCTCAAGAGTTGTCTGAGCGTCTGATATCCTCCCTCAGGTGTTGCTTCTTGCAACAGTATAATATAAGAAACAAACATTTCAGGGGGGAAATCAAAACTCAAAAGCAATATTGGGCTTTGTGGAGCCTCATGTCTGGAAGAGGCTTCATGTGCCTTGGTCCGTGGGTGTGCATACCTGACCTTCCTTTCTAACCATGTCTAGGAGGAGGTCAGGGATTTGCTGGGAATTGTGATGTCATGAGCATTCCCAGGCACTCTTTTGAACCATTTCTAAACTTTGACCCCAAATACCCAATGTGTGGGAGTAAATTATGAACCCTCCCTGGGAAGGATGTGCCTCTAGCTCCTTCTGAAATGTGGCTGTGAGATTGTTATTTACAATAAGATGTATATATTTGGTCTTCACCCATTCCTGGCACAGAGCTCCTAAAACACTTGGAATTTCCTAAGTGACGAGAGCAACATAGATGCCTTTTATTATGTTACTGAGGTGAATTTTGGACCCTCCACCCAAGGATAGGGGCTGGTTTCTAGAAGAACAATTCATGACTAGAAGGTTGGAACTTTTATTCCCACCCCCTAATTCCTGGAGTTTGAATCAATCACCAATGGTCAATGATTTGATCAATCATGCCTATGTAATAAATCCTCCATATAGACTCTAAAGGAGAGGGTTCCGAGAGCCTCCACATTGGGGAGCCAGAACACATTCGCATGCCCCTGTGTCAGGTGCCAGACTCCACAGGGTTAGAAGCTCCTTAATTTGGGGCTTCACCCTACGTATGTTTTTTATTTGGTTGTTTATTTATATCCCTTAATATAGGATGACCAGACGTCCCGCTTTTGGCGGGACAGTCCCGATTTTTAACAATTTGTCCCACGTCCCGTGTCGTTTTAAAAAAGTTCCGATTTTTGGAAAGACTGCACGACAAGCTAGGGAACGGTGGGAGATAGACCAAATTTTTAATCAAGAACCCCCTCCCCGCTGGTCAATGGTGTCCCACTTTACCAATGTTAAAATCTGGTCACCTTACTTAATATCATTTGTAATAAGCAAATAAACTGGTAATTTAGGGAGTAAATTTATTTCCTGATCTCTGTGAGCCTCTCTAGCAAAATAATTGAACACAAGGAGAAGGGTCATTGGAACCCAATAGGGAGAACCCAGAAACTGCCCTCAAATGTGTAAACATCTTCCACATGTGCCATCTGAAAGAGGGATTAGATATGTCACCTTCGGTCTATGTATAATTTGACCCAGGATCAGTTGATGAACACATTTTAGAGACAGAAGGCAGCTGAAAATGTTCAGAGGTGTTTAATGGTTGAAGCAGAATGTATCATCAAAAGGGTCAGAGAATTCAGTCAGAAGGTTCTTGATCTCATTAGGTATTTATTGCAAATATAGGTTCCTGAAAAAGTCTCTGACACATTGTGCATATGTCATCTTTTAGATTAATGGCTCTCAAACTAGCCTGCATCAGAATCCAAAAAGACTTGTAAACACACATGTGGTTGGGGGTTGTTGGGATGGCTCAGCAGGTTAAGCACTCGCTTTGCAGCCCAGGGATCCAAGGATTGAACCCTGGCCCTGGCCCATGCAGACCCATATGCTGAGCTGGGTGTGCCCTCAGTGCGGTTCTCACCAGGGTGAGCCTCCCGTGTGAGAGGCTCCGGTTCGGCTCCCACCCTGGGCAGGAGGCCCCTGGCTGGTTCCTGCCCTGTGCAACCTCATTCCCCCAGCCCATCTCCTTCACTGCACAGCCCAGTTTCACCTGTGGAATGAAGCTATGTAGAAAATTAAGTGTGCAACTATGGAGACTGCTCTGGGCCCTCCCTCCTTCTCTCTCTCTCTCTCTCTCTCTCTCTCTCTCTCTCTGTCTCTCTCTGTCAAAAACAATAAAAATAAATCTTAAAAACAAACAAACATGTGGTTGGCCATTCTCCTGGAGCATGTGAATCTACAGGTCCTGGATGGAGCTTGAAAACTCACATGTCTAGTATATTCCCAGGTAATGTTGATGCTGTCCATCCAAAGAACCACAGACTTAAGAACCATTGTTGGAGATCATTTAGTGAATTTCTTGATGGCAAGGATGATGCCTCTTATGCTTTTTATTATTCTGCATATTTCTTAAGACAATATTATTTGGTTAGGACACTAAGTCACAGTGCAGGAACAAGCAAATCTTGACCCTCAGTTGCTTAGCATAACCATGTTTTTTTTTTCTTGTTCACTCAAAGTCTGAGGCACACAAGTGAGACTGTCCTCCATCCTGTGACTTAGGGATCTAAGCTCCCTCCAACTTACTGCATGACCACATAGACAGAGGGCTTTGAGGGTCACTGGGCAGGAGAGAACTGAAGATGCTCAGCAGCTCTTAAATGTTCTGGTGCACAAGTCTCACATATCACTTCTGGTCATCGTCCATTGGTCTTAGCTAATCAGAGGACCCTAACATAATTGCAAGGGATGCTGGCAAATGCAGGAACGTGTGGAATATTTTCAAGGCACCCTGTCCGTACCAGGACTCAATAAGTGAATGCATGGTGTGGAAGGCATTTCAGCCTCCCTGCCCATAGCCCCTCCATGAGTGTGGCTCCTTCCCCTCCAGATAGCAGTGAGCACATCAGTGTGGATATCTTCATAATTAATTGAACAACCTCACACTACTCACCACTTGTCCAGTCTCCAGCCTCCTCATCTGTGAAGTGATAGGAACGAAGTGCACATTGACTCTTTTAGCTCTGTGTTCTATAGCCCAAGGCAGCTATGCAGCTATTTCTCATTTCTCAAATACAGGAAGTCTGAATAAAGAATAGGCCCTTCTGTCACTGTTACCTGAGAAATGAAATGAGGTCATAGGTTTCTTCCAAAAGCTTCCCTCCTCTGAATCATTTTCACACTGTTTGGCACAGCTGCCCCATAAAATCAATCAGTTACTTGATTTGCAAAGGATATGCGTAAGTTATAAGTTGAACAAAATATCTAATAGAAAAGTCTGCTCATTTCAATTGCTATTATTTTGATTCATATTATTCAATTATAATATTGGCATTCTTGTTTAATAAGTAAAGAAGTGCTGTGTTACAGAATTGCACAATTCCTTTTGTTAAGCCTAACAATCTACTGTGAGGGCACTTCTGTTGCAGTCTCATTAGGATCACCTCTCTCTCTCTCTCTCTCTCTCTCTCTCTCTCTCGGCCATGAAACAGCTTGCTGTTATTGTAAAAATTCTACCAAAACCAAAGATTTGTGAAACGAGTTCAGATGTGAGGAGTCTTGTGTGGCATAGAGGAATGAACAGGAGGCCAAGATCAGGGAACCTGGGTAACAGACCCATGGCCTTCGTTAACAACCTGTGTAGCTTCAGGGAAATCATTTCACACCCTGTGCTTTGCTTTTATCTCAATATGGCAATAGAAATGACCTATCTGATGATCTGTGGGGAGGGATTAGTGTGGTTTATTTTTATCCCATCCTTGAGGCCCCATTGTCCTCAGGAAAACCAAGTTCTTTATGTTTTTACATTCCAACACCGCATCTTTTACCAATCTCTGGCATAAGTGAAGGAAGTATAATCATTTTGTTTTGAAATAGTTATGGATATCCTCCAGTTATGAATCTCTGCATAAAATTCTTTGCAGGCAAAGCCAGATCAAATTGAAATTTGTGGAAATGGGTTTGTTGAGAGTATTGGTCTAGCTGAGTTCAGCCCAATCTTTTTTTCTCATTTTTCCCATATCATCATTGAGTTATGCCTTTGAGAGACAACCTTGTATTGACCCATATTTTTCAGGGAGAGGAAGGTATAAAATGGATATCACAAAAGTCTTCACTGTAGTGTTATAGATATAGATATGGGTCCCACCATGCTTCTGATCCTACCTTAATAACATTCCCAAAAGATGTAATTTATACTGTGAACTCAGTTATAGAGACATAACCCACTCTTCATGGTCTAAATCCAAGTGTGAGAAAGGGATGGATTAAATAACAGAAGACAATGCAGATATAGATGAGGAAGCCCCTTTGTTCCTCTAAATCCTCTTCCCCCGAATTTGTTCCTGAATCCAGGTGTAGGGAGAATCAAAGCTAATCCTTCAAGAAGAAGGGACCAGCTCCTGTTTCATTCTTTTGCCCATTGAAGCTCATTTGCATTTTGCTAAATTCCTTCTCCTTCTGTAACCCAGTGGAACGGACTGAATGGCATAAATCCCTACCCTGTGGGGGCAGCAGGAATCCCAGCAGAGGTCAGGTGGGAAGCACCAGGATCCCTTTCTTATGCTGAGATCATACACAGTAAGAAATACCCCAGAACCTTCTGGGAGGAAAGCAGCCTACCGAAAAGAAAAGTACAGGTCCCTGCAAATTCCAGCACCCAGAGATTTCTGACCATTTTGAGTGTGCCTTTTCGTACCCCCTTCTTATCAATTCATACTTATCACACATCATTTTTAGTGCGTTTTATAGCCTGTTTTTTTCCCATAACATATGATGATTATTTTCCCTTGCTGTTAAATATGATTACATATTATTAGAAGGCTTGATTAGTGTTGCACTGCTGAATTTAGCACCATTTATTTATGCAATTACCAAATACACGGCATTTGGGTTGTGTCCCATTTTTCTTATAAGACATTATGTTGTAGTTAGTATATTTTGGAGGACGTTTTCTGCACATAACACCCATCATGAGTGATGGTTTTCATGCTGGGAGTGAGCTGCACACATCAGTGCATCTGCACCATCATGCCTGGCCGTGGAATGGGCTAATTATTTGTCCCCACCAGGCCTTGGTCTGTCTGGTACTGATTGAGCACTTCGTGTTATCTCAAACTGAAAGGTGATGGAGCATTCAAGAAGGAGTAAGAAACTTTAAATAATCTTTAAGTCACTTACATCTGAATTCCAATCCATCTAAACATCTTTATGGCTGAGAATTTTAGTTCTCAAACTCACTGAGGTGTGGTTTTCTAACTATAAAGGCAGTATAAATATGCTCACCTCACTGCTTTGTCATGTGGAATAACTGTAGCAAGACCTACAAATAGTAACTTGGCATAGATGCTACTGTGATTGTCCTTATGAGTGTTGCTATAACCAGCCAGAAGAATGCAGGGCCTGGTGCCCCACATCCTGCTCTATGGCCTTGGCTCTCTCTCCCCATCTCTGATGGGTCCAGAATGCCTCGCCCCATTACCCCTCTCTCCACAGCCTGTCTGTCTTCACACAGGTTCCCCTGGAAGCATGCCTGAATCAG
Source organism: Craseonycteris thonglongyai (assembly GCA_004027555.1). Classification (NCBI taxonomy): domain Eukaryota; kingdom Metazoa; phylum Chordata; class Mammalia; order Chiroptera; family Craseonycteridae; genus Craseonycteris; species Craseonycteris thonglongyai. The sequence continues at coordinate 37,527 of PVKE010004717.1, forward strand.
ACTCAGGTGCGAACAGTTATTTAGGAAGCAAAGGAAACATCGGTAAGAGAACCCTAAGGTGGGAAACAGAGGCAGATGAAAAGAAATATGTACTGAGTGGCTGGAGCTCAGTTTTGCTGGGTTTCTTGACAAGCAGTATAGAATATACACCTCATCCCACAGGGGCTGGGGTTTCTGTCACCAGCTAGTGCTGCATTGTTATGGGTTGTTACAGGATGTGATTACCAGCACTACAGAGAATGCTCTCAGGCTCTGGGGACAAGCACCAGCCATCAGAGGTTGGCCAGTGCTTCAGCAAGCAGTACGACCTTGAGAACGTGGCTGGCCCCAATGTACCAGGTGGGCTGCACTACCGATGTGCCTCCCCTCCACAGCTCTTATAGTTCCCTGGCCAGTGTATCTATTGTACTAGACCAGAATGAATGCCCAGTTACGATGATGTGTGTGGTGGCAGTCTCCTTGCAGCTCAGACCATCAGCGGGGCTCAGCAGGTCAGGGTCACAGTAGCACAGGCTTCCGATCAGTGACCCTGTGCGGACAAGGAGAACCTTGCTCCTTTTCTCAGGGTTAGCCACAGAGTTGCTGTGAGGAGATCTTAGCCAGGTGTTCTGCTCAAAGCCACCCCCATCCCCCCATTGGGAGGACTTCCCTTCACTGTGTCCTCAGAGGTGTACTGGCTGCAGTGCTGCCCTGACTGCTTTCATGTGCTGCCTGTGTATCTATAGTGCAGGATCTTCTGTAGACCAGTCCTGGGGCTCCTCCTCCTCTATCAACCAATTGTGAGGACTCCCATCGCCACCATGAGGCTCTAGGTACAGGCCAGGAGTGGGAGCCAAGGGCATCTGAACCATTTCTTCATGTAACTCATGCCTTCTGGGTCTGCGTGGACACAATCATGCACATACCGCTTCCATTGGAGGACGGAGAGCTGCTCTGCACATGCCGCCTTATGACTCGCTGGGTCAGATAACACCCAGTCCATGATGGGCTGCTCAGGTCACACGGTAACCTGCGGGCCCATGGTCAAGTGTTCAGTTTCTGCTGAAGCGTAGAGCAGGCCATGAGCTGTTTCTCAAAAGGGGAGGAGTTATCCATAAAGGATGGCAGGTCCTGCCCCCAAATCCTCAGGGTCCGCTCTGTGATCCACCTATAAGGGTCCTGCCAATGGTATCTCTATCTGTGGCTTAGACTTCAAGCACCACAGGAGGTGCTGGGCCATGTGGCACAGGGGCAGAGCGAATGCAGGGCAGCCTAGACCCACTGCAGAGCCTTCCCTTCCCCTGGGCCCCACTGGAAACTGCAGCTTCTTGGGTTACTTGCTAAATGGGACAGAGTAACAGACCCAGTTGAGCAATATGTTGCCTTAAAAATCTAAAGAGGCTCAATAGATGTTTGCATTTTTTGGCTGTTTGAGGGGTCAGATGCAATAGGTCATCCTTTACTTTAGATAGGATAGGTTGACATGGCCTACATCATTAACCCTAGAAATGTCACAGAAGTATAAGACTCGTGAATTTTAGTATACTTTACTTCCACCCTTTCACACTTAAATGTCTTAACAGTAAGTATAGAGTAGTTGTGGCTTCTTGCTCACTAGGCTCAGTGTCACTAATCAAGATGCTTGTGAAGTAAATTACAACAAAGTCCTGGTTGTCGATAGACCCTTGCACTAGGAAAGTGAGGGGGTACTAATGACCTTGATGGATGAAAGTGAACTTCTTTGGGTGGGCCTCGAGGACAGAAATGAAGAAAACAGCATTTGCTGAGTCAACAGCTGCATACCAAGTACCAGGGGATGTGTTTACTTATTCAAGCAATGAACACATGTCTGATTGAGCAGCGGCAATTGGAGTCACCACCTACTTAATCTTAAAATACTCCACGGTCATTCTTTGAGATCCATCTGCCTTCTGCACATGCCAAAAGGGCAAGTTGAAAGAGAATGTGATGAGAATCACCACCCCCACGTCTTCACATCCTTGATCTCTGCAGTCCCTCCAGGAATGTGGAAGTGCACTTGATTTGTTATTTTCCTAGAGGTAGAGGCAGTTCTAGTGGCTCCCACAGGGTACGAATGTGGGGATTCTGCCAGCTGCTGGGTATATTTATTTCACTTATGTATGCAGTCCAGAGCTAGAGAAATAAACACAGTATGCATCTGGGGACCCACTGGGCCCACTGTGAGGCATACCTGAGCCAGAACTCCTTGATCACCTGACCTCCATAAATTCCTATTCTGAACGGTACACCACAGTGATGCTTGGGTTTCCTGGAACCAGCGTCAGTTTGGAGCCAGTGTCTAGCAGGTCCAAAAAGCTCTAGTTGTTTCATTTTCCCCAGTAGAGTTACCCTAATAAAAAGCTATAGTTTGGGTAAGGCTGGAAAAATGGTTAACAGTATAAGTTTTGTTTTTCCTTTTTTCATTATTAGTTACATGTACAAAACAACATAATGATTAGACATTTAAAACCTCATAAAGTGATAATCCAACAAATCTACCTCTCATCTGACACCTGACATAGCTATTATATTACCACTGACTATATTCCCTGTGCTATACTTTACATCCCGGGACTGTATATTTTTTTAAATTATAGTTGACATTCAATATTATTTTATATTAGTTTCAGTTGTACAGTACAATGAGTATGCATTTATATAAATTTTTAAGGTGATCCCACTGAGAAGTTGAGTGCCTGTCTGGCACCATACACAGGTTTTACAATATTATTGACTATATTTCCCATATTGTACTTCACATCCCCATGACTACGTATTTTGTAACTACCAATTTGTACTTCCTGCTCCCTTCACCTGACATTATAAATTTAGGAGGATCCCAATGGGATCTTTCTTCAAGGGGACCTGGTCTCCCCTCATTCAAGGAGTTCTGGGTCTGTAAATTGGCTCAAGTCCAGGAATTGATTGAGGGGCCATGACTCTGTTTTTATGACTTAGGTTCACCTTTTATGCACTTGAGCTAGAAGTTTTGCATTTATATAGATCAAGTTAGAATTTAGTAGGTTTTCTATATATTGTACTCACAGGAACACCATCATTAACTGGCCAATACTATAAGTCTAGATGAGTCGGACTATTCTGTTGCTGCTTCAGCTCTGCTGTACATTTGATAACCACACTTACCTTGCCTTTGATGGTTAAGTGCTGCCGCTTGGCCCCTGTCACCCTTCCATTACATTTGTTTTTCCCAATTCAGTGACTGCAGTTCCCACTGTGAGGTATGGCCTACATAGAAGAGTGACCACAGAGCTCTTCAAGGACGCTGGAGCTCCCCACATAAGTTTAATTCTCATAGTAGTGGTGACAGATATGCCTTCTGGATGCTCCCAGCATAAGGGAGCACATAGTATACGACAAATGCACTCTAATACCCTCCAGCAGGTCCACAGATTAGTACACTGCTGGTTCAAACAATCTCTCATCAGGTGAAAACATGGTCTTTAGTAGATTCTCTAATTCCCGAGTTTAAACCCCTGTCAACTACTGCCAGTACATTATATTAAGTTGAATTACATCAATCCAATTTTATCAAACTCAGAGTCAGAAGAATATACATTTCAGACTCAGGGTTAGGATAACATTTCAAGAATTAAAATAAAAGTCTTTATCTCTTCTCAGTCAAAATTTAGGTGAGCAATTTAAGTCTTTTTTTTTCCACCCACAGATGCAGCCTGGGAGTATGTGTGCAGGGAAGGTAGGGGATAGAGTGGTATGGTAATGGGGTAGTGGTGGTTAATATTCCCAGGGACAGTCACTGCCTATGAGGACTAGAAGCCAATGAATGAATGTGCAGTCTCCCATCCTCACAGGGATGGCTCCTGGATGAATTCTATGAGCTTCCTCAGTAGGAATCTAGTGAGACAAACTCTCCATTGCCCATGGTGGTAAGCAGCTCAATAATGAACCCATTATTGACTTTCTGTCTTTTCTATCTCCTCTCTCACATTTATATATCTTGGGTTCACTTCCCAAATAAAGTACCTGCTTTTGGTAGAGCCCTGAAGGAGATCCTGGCTTACCTAACACCTCTGGAAATGAGAGAATCCATGTGCTTGGTTTTCTGTGCTGTGGAGTGGTGAATGGAGGGATGATGCTCCCATGTTGGGTAAGGCCAGAAGGTAGGTGTTCTTGGAATAAGAACATTCTTTACCTGGATGGTAACTTGATTTTAGTAATTAACTTCCAATTCTTAATCTTCTTGAATTTACTGATCACTTACTACATGTAAGACATTATGGCAAGCACAGTGAGAAGCAGACAGAAGAAGAATAAATAGAACCTCCCTCTGGTAGTTACTGCATTTTTGAGGAAATATGATGAGTACATGGAAATGTGACCAGCATGGTAACATGGTATTGAAAAACTCCAAGTGTCCAGCACAAGCATCCAGACCATGTTGTAAGAATTCAGAGGTGAGAAATATTTAGAGACTGAGATAGTGAGGAAACACATCACAAAACCCATGAAACTTGAACTTTGCTCTGAAAAATGAATATCTTTCTAGCCAACAGTAAGAGATACTAAAGCCATAATTCTGCTTATGGGAAAAGAAAGTTTCCTTGCCTTAACCCAAAATAAATGGCTATAAACTGACCATTTTATCTGGGAGTCACCTCTCCTAAGGTTCACACTGGGACAGACCAGCCTTCTAATATGTAGGAACCAAGATTAACCCTCCAAATAGTGGAGTACGACACCGAGAGGGAGGGCTGGGTGGACCTACAGCTGGTGCAACAGGCCCTCATTCTTTGATTTGTTCTATTCAAATACTTTTCTTGAACATTAGTTTTCTCTAAGACCCACAGACCTGCATACACTTAGGAAAAAAAACCATCTTCTGCAGTTGTATTTGAAATAACAGAACACACAGGCATGTGAACACTTTTGTTAAGATCTGTAAGATAGACATGTTTAAAGCACTAAGGGACCATGTGAGATGCATGTATGAACAGCAGTGTGGGTGTGAGTATCTATCATAGATTCAAAGATAGAGCAATCTCAGTGTTGGAATACCATAACTGTTTATCCTGGAAAGGAAAAAAAGACTAAGACATTCAAGGAAAGAAATCATTTCACAATGGGCTTTGAAAGATGGCTTAAGCGTCACTGGGAAGTCAAGATGGTGCTGAGCATTCTTAGCAGGGTGATTTTCTGGGAAGTTGAAGTATTTTTACTAATAATCTGTCCCAGCCTCAAGGAACATTGTACTCTAGTTGTTCATACTATACTCCTACTTAATTTTTTTTTTTTTTGAAGGGGTAAGAACCCCATAATGGAATTCAAACTGTGACCAAACAAGCAAAATTTTTAAATTGCATTGCAAATGTATGAAATAACTCCACTGAAAGGGGTGAGGCTAAAAGATTAAATGAGTCCAATCCATGAGACTAAAGGCAAAAAGAAATGCACATAGTATTATATTCTAGTTGATAAAGTTGTTTCTCATAGGAGTACAGGTAAGCCATTACTACAATTAAACAACTAAATAAAATAAGAGCAGATAGTGGGAGCCAGATTTCTTAGAGTAGAAGGTTACAGGCAATCAAGGGTATGACTCATGTAATACTACATTAGAGACTTCGAGTTGGAAATATAGTATGAATTTATGTTTAATTTAATCTAGATACAGGTGGATATAGGTACATATGCATATATGTAAATCTATGTATGTGTATACACACAGTTCAGTATGCACATATATTTTCTTGTTCTGTTTGCTGAGAATGATTGGAAACAATGATACTCCAGTAATAACGGTCATAAGTAATACCCAGATGTTGTTCTTGTTTTGGGTGTATGTGCACATGAGCAGAGTAGGCAGATTACTAACTCCCCAAAGATGTCTACGTCCTAACCCCAAGAATCTGTATAGAGAAAATTAAGGTTGTGAATCGAATTCAATTTGCTAATCAGGTGAGGAAGTCATCCTGGGTGATCCAAGTGGGCCCAAAGTGATGACAGTCTTACAAATAGAAGAGGGAAGCAGGAGAAGGCTGAGCCAGTGTCAGAGTGATGCACTGGGAGGACTCAGCCAGCCATTGGGAGCTTTGAAGATGGGAGGGGACTCCATGTCAAGGAGTACAGGCAGCCCCTAAATGCTGAAAAGGGCAAGAAAATGGGTTCTTTACAATGGCATACACCCTTGATATGAGGCAACGAGAATGGCAATTTACATCTGGGGCCCTCCTCCCCCAAACCCGTAACCCTAGTCTACTCATGAGAAAAATGACAAGTCTCAATAAGAGACGTTTTACAAAATAGCTAATCAGTATACCTCAAAACTGTCAAGGTCATCACAAAACAGTAATTTTTGAGAAACTGTCACAGCTAAGAGGGGCCTAAGGAGGCATGATTACTAAATGCAATATGGTATTCTTGATGGGATCCTGAAACACACAAGGAAGGAAATCATAAAAACTAAGGCAATCTGAATAAAGTACGGACTTTAGTTAAACATAATGTATCATGGGGAAGCCAAGATGGCTCAGGAGCCTAAAGTGCTCGTTTTGCAGCCCCAGGAACCGAGGATCTTCCTGGAAGATTTGGATAAGAGTGAATTATGAGAGATGCTGTGCATAGAATCTGACCCAGAGTTCAAAAATGCACCTTCACACACCCACTCTGCTTGCTGTAAACCCACCTGTGTTTGTTAGTTGAGCACTTGAGGGCTTGACAATGTCTATGTTGTGCGTTGTTTCCTCAGCATATCAAGTCCCAAGTGATACAATTTCCCCCTTGTATGCTCTTGGCTGTTATCATCCTGCTGCTGTAGACAGTGCTACAGAGTTAATGCCATAAAAGTGTTTTTGCTAATTTGTAACTGTCAACTGAAACTCATCAAGTAGCTTTAGCACCACCACCAAAAAACCCAAGCACTGGGGGGGTCGGGAGGGGCTCCGTGCACAGTTCTGTAAACCATACTAGAGTTTTGCAGACTGACTATTAAAGAGGATTTGTAACAAGCCAAAAAACAAAGACAAACAAACAAACAAAAAACCCCAAGCACTTAAAACCTACCTGTGTAGAAGCATCACAAGAAGTCAAATAATAAGCTGGTTCCCAGTTTATGAAATCAGAAAGTGTCTTCAGAAAAGGGGGCACTCTATGAAGATTGTCATCATCATCATTGTCATCACCCCAGTTCATATTTATTGAGCACTTTCTATGTGGCAGACTTTACTCCAAACATTTTACATACCTCATTGGTTCCTCAACCAGTGCTATGAGCTAAGTATTAATTACTATTATTCTTACTTTAAAATGAGTAAATGGAGATGTCAATAACTTCCTCAAGATGAGACAGCTCAAACTGCAGAAGCAGGACACAAATATGGATCAGTCTAGGACAAGGCCTCTTCTCCCTGTTATCATCTGTCCAGTCCTAGCTAACTATGAATGGCTTCATAGCATACTAATGGAAGACTTCTAAATAACCACTGGAGGCTACAAGGACAGACATACCCTAGGTATTCTTTTTCACTAGCCCAGTTAAAGTGGCTCAATTTAATTTCCAAAGTACTGAATGCTTGTGATACAGCTCTCGCCAGCCTGTTCTGTCCTCAGCCAACCCAAGCCAGACACAGTTCCCACTGCAGTTACTGCCATGAAAAACCTGCCAAGTCCTTTGAGTTGAATGCCCTCAGGGGAATCAAAACTTTTAGCCTCTCTTAACCTTACTTTCCACCCTGTAACATCTATCTCTCTCTCTCTCCCTAGACATCTAATTATCTACTCAATCTGTCTACTAAAATGGCTCAGCCACGTCTTGAGCAGGTGTACTGAGATCCCTGGAGTGCAGCTCACATACCACCTGTCTCACTGTGACATCAACTCCGTCTATCCTGTTATGCCAAAACCCCTGGTGTCATGCTGGACTCATTTCTCTCCCTCCAACCCAATATGTCATCCATTAGGAAATCCTATGAACTCTACCTTCAAAGAGAATCTACTTTTGAACACCTCTATACCAGCCCTGTGACCTGAGCCATCATCTTCTCTCCCCTTATTACCTCAGCATCCAACTAACTGGCCTCTCTACTGCTCTAACCCCACTCCACCCCCACCCCCAAGACCCTACATTGAATATTTACAACCTAACAGCTAAAGTCATCCTTTCAAAATATGCATCACGCCATGCCAGTCCTCTACTCAGATCTTCCACACTATATTCAGAATGAATGTCGAAGTTCTAAGACCCACAGACCCTGCCCCATTGGGCCCTTGTTCCTCTCAGGCTTTTTCTCCCCTCCTGTCCCTCTTGTTTTATGTCCAAGCCACAGTGGTTTTCTTGCTTGTTCTCAGAGAAGATAAGCCTTCTGTGACCATGGGGGCTGGTCTCACTGTTCCCTCTGCCCAGAGCATTCTCACCCCAGAGTCTTTCATAGGCAGCCCCCTGACCCCTGAAGATGGACAGCGCCTGCAGCCCCTCCACAGACCCTCTGCCTTACTTCCTTCTTCCTAAGGGACCACAGTCCAGCCCTGCTGCTGCCTGTGCTGAGCCCAGGCCAGGCCGTGCAGTAGCAGGGAGCAGTGCTGCAGCCCCAGGCCCACAGCCACTGCTCACACTCAACTCGGCACTGGCTGGAGCCACAGCTGTGTTATAAGCAGAAGAATCTGCTCCTGGCCTATGCAGGCGGCCTCTCCATGGGGGCCAGTTTGGGCTTCCTCACACACTGACTGGGTTCTAAGAACATCCTAAAGAAATAGGTGAGCACTGCCTGCCCTGTCTAGTAACATGGTGTCCTTTGGGCTGAATGTGTCAAACTTAAATGTGCACACAAGTTCCTAGGCACCTCCTAAGAGACGAGGTGCTCCAGAAGTAGGAATTGGGCAGCAAGATAGGTGGGGAAGTACAGTCCTGGCCCAAGGGTCAAATGGTTTGATATGATTGAATTACAAGATGGGATGAGAGATATAAAACTGCAAATTTTTGGCAAAGGCCAAATCATGAGAAACCTTCTCTATTATATAATAATTATTAATCATATAGCGCACTTAAAATTTTGGATAAAATAGAAAAATTCTTTGAGAAACACAAATTACCAAAGCTCACTGATGACAAAACAGGACCTGAATGGTCTTAGCTCTATTAAAGAAACTGAATCTGTTATTAAAACTCTCTAATAAACAACAACCACTCTAGGCCCAGGACTGCTTTACTGGCAAATTCTGTCAGGTATTTAAGAAAAAGATAATACTGATTTGACACAAAGTTCTAGAAAATAAGGAAATACTTTCTTAATCATTTAATAAGGTGAGCATTACCATCAAACCAAAACCAGATAGAACATTACAATATCTCTCATGAAAAGACACACAAAAATCCTCAAAAACTAATAATAGCAAATTAAAACTAGTAACATAAAAAAAGGAGAGTACATGATGACTAAATGGCATTTGCCCTAAGAATACAAAGTTGGATCAACATTTAGAAATCAAATTATATATATCATTACATCAAAAGATTTAAGACAAATAATATGATAAGTTCAATAGATGCAGGAAAAGTAATTTGACAGTCACTCATAATTAAAAAACTGTCAGCAGGGCAAGCCGGGATGGCTCAGGGGCTAAGCACTAACTTTGCAGCCCTGGAGACTGAGGATCCAATCCCGGCCCCAGGTCATGTGGACTCACATACTGAACTGGGGTGTGCTTCCCATGCAGGGGGCCCCAAGTTCAGTTCTTGCCCCCTGGTTCAGCAGCTCCCAGCTCAAGGGGGCGTGTCTCCCATGAAGGAGGTCCCTAGCCCAGTTCCTGCCCTGCATGGCCCCTGCCCACCTGTGTGGAATGAAACCATGTTGAAAATTGATGACAGACCCACACCCACCTGTGGAGTGAAACTATATCAAAAACTGATAACTTACAACTATGAACACTGCTCTGGGCCCTCCCCTTTCTCTCTGTCTCTATCTCTCTGTCTCTCTCTCTCTGTCAAAAACAGTAAAAATTAAAATACAAAAAACATAATTAGAGGCTGCTGGGCTAGCTCAGCAGTTGAGCACTTTGCCTCGCAATCGCAAGGTCCAGGGTTCAATTCCCAGCCCCAGCCCGTGCAATCCCAAATACTGAACTGCCGCACAACTGGCAAATGCCAGGATGGCTTGGCAGCAAAGGTTCTCACTTCCCCTGCGGGAGGCTCCCAGTTTGGTTCCTGACCCATACAGCCCCACATCCACCTGTGTGGAATGAAACTATGTCACAACTAATGACATACAACTAGAGAGACTTCTCTGGGAATCCCTTTTGCTCTCTTTCTCTCTCTCATCTTCTCTGAAAAAAAAACAAAATTTTTTTAATAAAAAAAAAAATAAAGAAATAATAAAAAAATAAAAGGAACACATAATTAATGATAAAAGGAGGAATGTTTTTTCCTTAAGGTGATGCTTTCACCATCTCTATTTAACATATACTAGATGTCTTAGTGCAATAAGAAAAGAGAAACAAAAGGAAATCAAAAGGCTATAGATTAGTTAGGAAGAAATAAAAACCCTTCTATATCCATATTATCTATGTCAAAATGTCAAGGATCTCTGAATAAGCTATTGGAACTAATGAGTAAATTTAACAAGGAGGCAAGATATAAGGTAAATAATTAAAAGTAAGTTGTATTTTTTTGGACCTCAAATTCATACTTAGCTGAGTTGAAGAGTCATGATTTTTCAACCTTTCAGCTACATATGGTCTTTCATTAATACTTAGCTCTTTTCTCCAACTCAACATACTCCCTAAATCCATTCTTTTTTTTTTAGATTTTTTTTTTTATTGTTAAATTTAATGGGGTGACATTGATTGGTAACAATTAGTTTCCAGATGTACAAGTCCACATCACATCACCCGTGCTTCACAACCACCACCCAGAATCAGCTCCCCTTCCATCACCATATATCTGGTGTCCACTCCCACCTCCCCCCCACTCCCAATTCTCCCTCCCCCCTCCTCTGTAGAGAAAGTTAAAAATTACGTGACTTGAGTCTTGGAACACTTTCTTGATATGTAGGAGACTGCCGCCCTGAAAACAGGGCTGGCTTAAGGTTAGCCTCATGACAGGATTGTGTATACAGGCCTCAAGGAACTGTACAGAAAAGGAATTAGAGAATGTCAAAAACTAGGTGGCTTGAGTCTTGGAATACTGCTTGATACGGAGGAGACCACTGCCCTGAAAACAGGGATGGCTTATGGTCAGCCTCTTGACAAGATAGTGTAAACAAGTCTCAAGGAACCTGAAAGATGAAGGGTATCTAAATATGAAAGGAAGGACAAGTACTTCCTGATCAGGGGAACAGGGTCTGAGAATGAAGGATTCATTCTCAGGGAATCTTAGCTGAAGCTGAGAGGCATTCTAAGGGAACTTTGGCTGAAGCTTAAATGGATGCTAAGAAGAGTTTCTGGAGAAGCAAAAACAGATGCTGGAGATTATGTGCTGAAGCTTAAAGGAATGCTGGAGAACTTTTTATGAAGCTAAAGGGAATCTTAAACTCTCTAATTTTGTTTTATGGGAACAGAATATACTGCTGTTCCTGTGTTTTCTTGATTATGTGTTTTGATGATTGTTATCATGTATGTATTTGTATTAATGAAATATAAATAAAAAGCCAGCAGTGAGGAACGTTCTTTGCAAGATTAAGCAAAGAGAGCTGGCCATCTGCTCAGCTTGATTTTTCAAGACATTCCTGGTGCCAGGGTCCTCTCTGCGTCTCTCCCATTCACAGCACTCCTTCCCCCTACACCCCCTCCCCAGGTAACCACCAAACCATTGAGTGTGTCCATAATGCTGGTGCCCTCTCCCACCTCCCCTCCCACTCTCCCTCCCCCCTCCTCCCCTTTCCTCAGGCAATCATCCAGCTATTGAGTGTGTCCATAGGTCTCTGTGTCTTTGTTACTTTGTTTTATTTTCCACCTATAAGGGAGGTCATATGTTTCCTGATTCTTTCAGTCTGACTTATTTCGCTTAATAAGATGGTCTCTAGGTCCATCCATGTTGTCACAAATGACTGTATTTCATCATTTCTTATCGCTGAGTAGTATTCCATTGTGTAAATGTACCACATCTTCTTTATCCAGTCATCTATCGAAGGGCATTTTGTCTGTTTCCATGTTCTGGCCACTGTGAACAGTGCTGCGATGAACATGCGGGTACAAACGTCTTTAAAAATTAAGGTTTTTAGGTTTTTTGGGTAGATACCCAGTAGAGGGATGGCTGGGTCATGTGGTAATTAACAGACACTTCTCTCATGAAGACATACATATGGTCAACAGATATATGAAAAAATGCTCCACTTCACTAGCAATTAGGAAGATGCAAATAAAAAATACAATGAGATACCACCTCACACCTGTTAGAATGGCTATAATCAACAAGACAAAGGCTAACAAGTGCTGGAGAGGCTATGGACAAAAAGAAACCCTCATACACTGCTGGTGGGAATGTAAACTGGTACAACCTCTATGGAAGGCTGTATGGAGATTCCTAAGTCCATTCTTAAAGGCTTTTCTCCCCAGGAATGTCTGTATGTGCTGGGCATAGGATATACTGATTAAATGTGAGGGCCAATCATATTTGAATTAAGAAACAGAATAACTTAATTTAAAGAAATAAATTTCTAACAATTAATTTTTTTAATTGTAATTCTTTGTATTGGCAATTGTAAGGTCGGTGGGCCTCGGGGGGCCTGTCTGTAACCTGCCTGGGAACTTTCAAAGGCGGGACTTCCGTTGGCAACCTGATCTGCCTCTCCCCGACCCCAGATCCCTATTTAACCCCCTCACTCCCTTCCCCGCGCGCATTCTTCAGCCCAGACCTTTTCCCTCTGACCGAAGGATGTCGCCCGGGAGCCTCCCACCCCCAATAAAGGCTCTCATTTGATTAGCCACTCGATCTCCTGTGTTGCTTTCTGAAATTGATTCCTTACAGCAATGAACAATTGACAATTTATATTTAAAACACAATACTGTTAATAATAGTACTTGTATTAACAAACATGAAATATTTAAGTATAAATCCAACAAAATATGTACAATACCAGTGTACTGAAAACTACAAATCACTTTCCAAATTAGAAATGTCAGTGTTGTTAAGGGTCAAATTATCTTCAAGCTGATCTGTATATTCAATATAATCCCCCCAAAAAATCACTGCAAAATATTTTTAGATATTGACACATTGATTCTAAAACTTACATTGAAAGTCACAGAAATTTAAATAGCCCAAACGATTTTGGAAAAAAACAACTTTAAGACTTACTATGGAGTTACAGAGGGTATTGATGAAGAAACAGATACACAGGTCTATGGTTCTGATTGAGAGTCCAGAAATTGAATCACACATGTCTGTATGGATAACTGATCCTTGACAAAGGCAAAAAGACAATTCAATGGAAAACATCTTTTCAATCAAAGTCACTAACAATTGGACATTCAAACTAAAAATAAGTGAACATTTACTGATACATTGCTCTGTATACAAACATTAACTCAGATGATAGATCTAAATAAATATAAAGCCTAAAATGAGAAAAGTTATAGAAGAAAATGTACAAAATCTCTGTCATTAAAAGTTTGGTAAAATTTCTCAGATATAATCCCAAAAGTACAGTACATAAAAGGAAAAAAAAAAGATAAACTTTATCAATTTAAGAACTTCTGCTTTATATGGCATATTGATTATTTTGAATTAAAGTTAGTAAAGAAACTGCCAGTGAAAGAACTTTCTGACTTCTCTGTCCTTCTGAAAGCAGGAACGAAATCTCCCACATGAAAATCTCCCACAGCTGGAGACATCCATTATCACTAGAGTTAAGCAACTCAAAGTCAAAGAGCCTGATTAAACTAACCTTGTTGCCTCTTTTGTGATTTACTATCTAAGCCCAAATTTGGTTTAGACTTCTCACTAATGAACACCCAAACCTTGCTTACATTCAAAGCACTTAGTTTGTTTTCATTATCCTGTCAATTTCTCCAAAAATTTCCTTTTTTTTTCTAAAAATATAAAAAAGATGCTTAGTTGGATTATTTCTTTGAGCCTCATTTTATGATTGTCCTGTGAGCATGTATTAAATTGATTTTCTCTAGTCATGTGTGAATTTTATGATGTTATGATTAGTCCAGTCATTAGAACTAATGTAGGATATTTTCTCTCTCCTTGATACTATTAATCTTGCTCTTAGTTATTTACACAAGAAATGTGAAAACGCTATGTTCATTCAAGACCTGATTGTACATAAATGTTGGTATCTGTTTTATTCATAGTTGCCAAAAAACTGAAACCAACCTACCTGTATTTCAACTGGTGGGTGGATAAATGCAGTTACTTGCTTGTTATGAGATACTAAAAAGGAATGACGTACTGATACAGATCTCAAATGCATTCTTCTAATTGAAAAATAAAAGCCAGACTAAAAAGGTTACACTTTTAATTCCATTTATATTAAATTCAATATAACATATTACATAGCAAAACTTTATAGGAAAAGTGGTCATAAGAAGCTGAGGGTGGAGAAGCCAGGATGGCTCAGTGGGTTAGGTGCTCACTTTGCAGCCCCAGGGACCGAGGATCGAATCCTTGCCTGTGTGGACCCATATGCTGAACTGGGGGCACTCCACTGGATTGCCCCCAGTTCAGTTCTCACCGGGGTGAGACCCCGGCCCAGTTCCTGCCCTGTGCAGCCCCACGCCCACCTGTGGAATGAAACTATGTGGAAAACCAATGATGTGCAACTATGGAGACTGTCCTGGGCCCTCCCCCTTCTCTCTGTCTCTGTCTCTGTATCTCTCTCTCTCTCTCTCTCTCTCTCTCTCTGTCAAAAAAAATAAAAATAAATCTTTTAAAAAAAAGAAGCTGAGGGTCAGGGGTAAGACAACTCCAAATGGCAAGGTGCAGGCATGGTTCTGTATTTTGATTGTGCTGGGGATTACACGACTTCTCTTATTCGTCAAAACTCTAACTATTCATCAAAAAGAATGAATCTTATTGTATATAAATTATGCTCCAGTTTTAAAAAGTAAAAGAATAATACAAAGTGATTATAATTCAATTAAAAAAATGCATGTGGCAAAAATTGTGAAGTTGGCACCTCATGCCAGAAACTGAGACACTTCCCCATCAAGGCTCCATTTACTACTGCTACTGAAGAATTATCTGTGCCTTGTTCAAATTCTAAAGTCCTCACCCTATTCCCAGAGATTATAATTATTTAAGGTTCTGGTATAGCCAAGCTCTGAATTTCTAAATCTGTCTTCTGATCTTTCCATTAAATAATAAATGTGGGGAACAGTTGTACTAAGACCTTCCTTCAACAGTTTCTAAATCATGATCCAGGTCACACAATCTGCTAAATCAGAAATTTTAGAAACACACTGTGTAAAACATTGCGACAAAAGGAAGATTCCCTGGACTCAAAGCTTCTGACTCATAAGGACCAGGAGCATGCATTCATTGGTAACAAGAACACTCAAGAGGATCTGTTGTAAATGGTCCCCAGGTCACACTGCGCAGTTGGATGAACTATCATATGCATAACAGACCCTGAGTATGAGACATGATGATGGAGGTACTCATTTATCAGGACACCCATGAGGACATCAGATCCTTTCCCTAAGGCTCGGCCATGAAGGCAAGCCTGTTGGAGCTTCATGAGTCTATAGCATGGCTGCTCCGCACCTCCTAGACTACATAATTCCAACCCTCCAGCTAAAAGTAGCGACCTTAAACCCCACACACAGGCTGCTGGAGCCAGCCATTTGTTCAATAAATGTGCATAAAATCAACATTGTAGAAATGAAGAGAGATGTAAAAGAACGTTCAATTCGTCAATTAGAATCATTATGAATTATTTGTGTGATTCCACAGCAAAGTGAAATTGAAAATTAACTGGAATGTGCCTACTGTTTCCTTGGCCTTCACTGCAGTCGCTCCTGCCCATATCCTCTGTTCCCTTCCCACTGTACCTGCTGCCAAATGTGTGAAAAACAAAGAACTGAGAACCACGCTTAATCTAGAGTTTAGCAAAGGAAAGTCTGAGTAATTTGAAGTTCTGACCCAAAAAGACATAACTTTAGGATGAGAGCAATTTGAATGTGAGGACCAAGCAGTTTAGATGAGCCAAGAAAAGCTTCAAATCAAAGACAGAGCAAAACCTTTTAAAAATTCCTGTTTCAACACACCAGCCTGAGGCTCACATCTATTAGAATGGCATTCCTGGTCATTGAGTGATTTCCTGTCCTGACCTGGCAGACACATCACTCACATCAAAGTTCACAAGGACAGGAATGAAGCTCAGCCTATTTCCCAGGTGATGAAAGAAGGGACATTCATGCCAGAATACCTGATTAAGGTGGCAACCTTGTCTAGGGACATGACCTCCCAGGCCCTCTCTAGCCACCAATGTATATACATGATGCTCCATGTGAACTATACTGTCTGGCTCTTATGCAGGCCTCTCATTGGCTTTTTTCAGTGGGAAGAGAATGCACAAAAGAGACTGTTCATTCACAATGAACATCTATTCAGGACAAATCATTAATTTGGTTAAAAATGGAATGTTCTTGAAAATATTGCCATCCTTAGAAACTATATTTTTATTCAGCAAGATAAGAGATAAAACAGAATTGATCTCCAACGTCCTTGGAATGTAAAAATCAAAACAGAACAAAACAGCACAAAGCAACAGCCACCACAACAGAAAAACACTCCACCCTGTGCAGATGTTCTACATTTGCAATTCTCCATCTATTTAGTGTTCTTGCGTTTCTTTTTGCATCTGGTAGGGTCCGTGGTTTAGGGGCTGTACTGGCTAGATCTGTTGCCTGAGGAGGTGAGGAGTTGCACAGTACAGGGAAACCACAGAGATGAGAGGGCTCACTGAATATCTCCCAGATAAGTAACATGTACTTCATTGTAGACGCCTGCCATTGGACTTAATGGCTATCTCATGAACAAAAAACAGGTAAGGCTTTCTTTGTCCCTACGAGATGATACCAGTGGTTTCCACACGTGTCTGCAACCATGCCACCACCCTCAAGGCCATGAATAATTGGTCTTGGGTTTGACTAGGATTTCAGAATTTTAAAACATCTCCAGGTAATACGTCAAGTTGTAGAATGACTAGATTACATGTTTATTCAGCAAGCCTGAGTTTTGTGTTTTACACTACAAGATGCTGGGCTCTGAACAAAGAAGTAAATTAAAAATAAAAACAAAGAAACAAGCCAGGCCCTTGAAGCTGTCACACAACTCAAGAATCTAAAGGATTTCAATGCAAAGGGTGACTCTGGGGCAGTATTGCCAGGTCTCAGGGAAGATGCTTCAGATGCAGCCTCACTCCACGCTGGCAGACTGTCCCAGTCACCCAGAGGCAGGGCCCGAGCCCTCGTTCTCTCCAGCACTGGGCATGGTGCCCCCTTTCCAATCTGGGCACCTCAGCTGTCTCAGTGTGGCTCTCTGATAACAGAAAGGTTTATCTTCTCTTTATATTCATTCAATCTTCCTTTTAGCAAACACGTATGTAAAATTTTTTATTTCATAGCTTTTACCTATATTTCTGTTGGTCTCCCTGTCATCATCTCATTACATTACAATTTTCTTTGATTTATGTTTTTCAATTGGTAAGACATGTGTGAGGTTCAAATTGCAAAAATTAAAGAGAGTCTTTCATAAAATCTCACCTCTACTCCTGACCCTCAACCACTGCATTTATTTATCTTTCTTGACATATTTTGTGCCTGCAAAAGCAAATAATTCACACAAGCATTCGCACATATGCAAATATTCTTCCCTCTCTACTTACTCACAAATGATGGATTATTTAGCATTCTTCTGCAGCTTGCTCTACTTGCTTAACAGTATATCCTAGAAATGATGACATATCAAGACAAATAATTCCTATATTTCTTTTGCAGATTGTGGCGCACTCCTTTGATGAAAGGTACAGTAAATTATTGAACCAATCTGCTATTAAGAAACCTCGAGTTTGTTTCGATCTGTTGTCTTTGTTTTAGAGGTGGAATTGCTGGATCAAAGGATACATGAATTTTTAATTTTGAAATTTATTTCCAGTTGTCTTTCACAGAGACTGCACCAGTAAAAGCTCCCATTAGGGATGTGTGAGAGTAGCTGTTTTTATGCACACATGCATCACTCTGAATGCTAACACACAGCTCAGTGAGACATTGGCGCTCCATCCATCCACCTGTGAGAAAGGGCAGGTCCTCTGCTGACACAGCACTCACTTGCAAGGCTGTCCTTCGAGTCATGCTGGTTTTCTACCATAGTGACGGTCTTTTGTTGTGAAGGAACATGAGCTGTTTCTGTGATAATGGTGACATATCTCAATTTCTCCCAACTAATTACTTGGCTTTTGATTTCTCTGCATGGAGTGTACAATGCTAAAACTTTATTTTTTATGTAGCTAAATAGAGTAATCACCACTTTCCTTCTTCTGGACATTGTTTCTTCTGGGTTTTATTCTGGGCTTAGTCAGAACAGCATATATAAGAAGACTGTTCAGAAAAACTCTAGCCATAAATGCTTTCATTTTTATTATATGGCTGGATACTTTCCAGATAGTATGCGTGTATGTGTGTGTGAATGTGTATACACATTCCTTGCAACTGTATCTATTCTGCTGTGTGCTCTTTCCATCATATCTTCGTTGCAGGGATGGCACAATACTGCTTTTCTCACTTCCTTGCTGTGGTCCACCAGCTCACAGTCTACCTCCCCACAGTCTGCCGTGTCTCTCTTCACCTCCTGTATTTGTGCTTTGTGGTCTTGCTTCATATAGATGAAGGCTTCACTAAGGTTTTTGTTTTGTTTTGTTGCTTTATATATAAATATAGATAATGTTATAGATATTAGAACAACATCTATAAAAAGAATTACGAGAGGACAGGCAACAAAATGCTGGTGTGAGAGGAACTCCAGAAAAACTCCCCTGGAGATCACAACAAATAGAACATGTATAATTCAGTGGAAGATTTTCTATACAACATAAAAGCACAGCTAACAGACCTGCTTGTCACTCAGCAGTATCTGCAAATGGGCAAAGAAGGGCATCCCAGGAAGAAAAAGGAAGAAAAAAGGAGAAAGTGCAGAGACGTGGGCTGCACGTGGGTCCCCGCTTGGAACTCGGCGGCTGGGGGAGGGAGGAGGAGGAAGGCGGAAGGTGAGCATCCCAGACCTCACTCAGTCTCCAGGACTAAGAAGAGGAGGCCCAGAGACTGGGGCTATGAGACACAAACACCAGACCTCACTCTGGCCCCAGTAGGTACAAACACAGGTGCTGGGAGATGCTGCAGCCCGGATTCACTTTGGTTCTGAGAGGACAGGAGTGACAGGGGCCAGGAGAAGCCACAGTGTGACCTCTCCCCAGCTAGGAAAAAGGAGGGAAAAGGCTGAGAGTGTGCATCTCTGGCCGTGAGCAGTCCTGTCTGTGGAACCAGCACTCAAGACGCTGATTTCAAAACACAGGGCAGAGACTGTGGGGCAAAGAGAATATAGAAAAGCATACGCACACACTGCCTGCTGCTCTGAGCCAGATAGAAAACAAAGGTACTAGTCACTGTCCCCCACCACCTACCAAACCTCTGCCCCACCTCACCTCCTCACAGCATTAACAGTGAGCCCCAGGAAAACACCACAATATCAGTGCTGGGTTAAGGAGCAGAAAACTGCAAACAGAGCAGCTGCCAGAATGAGGAAACAAAGAGATACATCTGAAAAAAGCACAGCAAAAAACACCAGAATACAATTTATCAAACACAAAGCTCAACACAATGGTTATAATAATGATCAAGCTTGAAAATTTCAACAAAGAGATAGCAAGCATAAAAAAGGGACATAGAGACAATAAAAAAGGACTAGACAGAGATGAAGATTACAATAAAGGAAATGAAGAATGGAATAGAAGGGATCTCCAGGCTAGATGAAGCAGAGATGTGAATCAGTGATGTGAAAGATAAGACAACAGAAAACACCCAATCAGAACAACAAGAAAAAAGAATTCTACCCACCCTCCCCACCCCCCACCCCCACCCCACAAAAATGAGGATAGTCTAAGATTCCTCTGGGACATCAAGAATAACAACATTTGTATTCTAGGAGTACCAGAAGAAGCAGAGAAACAGCAAGGAAGAGAGAACTTATTTGAAGAAATAATGACTGAAAGCTTTCCTAACCTGGAGAAGGATATAGACATATAACCTAAGAAGCATAAAGAGTTCCAAACAATAGGAACCCAAACAGGCCCATACATCATAATTAAAGCAGCAAATGTTAAAGACAAAGAGAAAATTTTAAAAGCAGCAAAAGAAGTGCAAATAGTAACTTATAAGAGCAATACCCGACCCCCCGACCCCCTTATGACTCTCAGCTGATTTCTCATCAGAAATTTTGCAGCTGGAAGGGACTGACAGATAATGATTCAATATGATGAAGACCAAGAATCTACAACCAAAATTAATGTATCCAGCAAAGCTATCATTCAAAGTTGAAGGACAGATAAAGAACTTCACAGACAAGAAAAAGCTGAAAGAGTTTATCACCACCAAGCCAGTATTACAAGAAATGTTAGAGGGACTTCTTTGAGATAGGAAAAAGCAAAAATTGTAAATGATGGAAGGGCAATGTGTACATGTCTATCAACAGTTGCTTTCAAGTTATATGGATTAAAGGTTTAAATCAAAAGACATGGAGGGTATTTCACTGAGTGGAGTGACAACAGAGGAAGACAGATGCAAGTTCACTTTGCTTATAGGTGAAATTCAAAGAAGAAAATCCACAAGTGGAACAGGAACAGATTCACAGATATAGAGAACATTCAGTTCATTGCCAGATGGGAGGAGGGTTGGGGGAGTAGATGAAATAAGGGGAAGGGAATGGGAACTTTAGTTTTGTTGTTACAAAGTGATACTTATGAGGATGTAGAGCATAGCATGGGGATATGGTCAATAATTGCAATGAGTGTGTCTGGTATCACGTGGGTACTAGATTTGTGAGGGTGATGGGAAGAGAGATGGAGGGGTGGGTGAAAAGGGGAAGCAATCAAGAAGTACAAATTCATAGTCTCTAAATAGTTACAGGAATATAAAGTGCAGCAAAAGGCATACAATAAATGAAAATGTAATAAACATATATAATGTTAGATGGGAACCAGATATATCTGAATGAGGATTTTGTAAGTTATATAAATGTCACATCATTATGCTGTACACCTAAAACCAATGCAATATTGTATGTCAAATGTAATTTTTAAAATAATATAAAAAAAATTAAAGGACTACAAGAACAAATAATGAGGAAAAATAATGGGGTAGAAAAAAGCAATTAGAAAATGAAGAAAGTTTGCAGACGAGCACTTCTATGGGGGAGATAGAAAGTTCTAACCCTTTATATACAATTATATATTATTATATTATTAATATATTATTATATACCAGGGATGCCAAAAATGTATATACATCTTAAGAGATTATATCAATGCATTACTTTTTGAAATTGAATTGAATTATGGTAGTAATGTGTAGTATGACATTTGCTCAAAAGATGGCATTATCATGTGACAGGCAGGACAGTAAAAAAAAAAGGGCAGAAACAGAGTTGTCATTCCAGGAGCACAAGACTATATTGAGTGATATTTGAAATTTGAAAACACTGTGGATGTACAATGACTATGGAGGTGTGAGTATGCAACAGAACCTCCAAGAGACAGATGGATATTTCATGACGATAAAGGGGACAATACAAGAAGAAGATATTACACTTATTAATATATATGCCCCCAACAAAGAAGCACTAAAACTTGCAAAGCAACTACTAACCGATCTAAAATGAGAAACTGACAAAAACACAAATATAGTAGGGGACTTAAACACCCCACTGACAGCCATGGATAGATCATTCAAACAGAAAATAAATAAGGAAATATCAGCTTTAAATCATACATTACAGCAATTGGACATAGTTGACATTTACAGGATATTTCATCCTACAACACAGGACTATACATTCTTTTCTGGTACACATGGAACATTCTCAAGGACAGACCACATGCTAGGACACAAAGCTAGTGTCAGCAAATTTAAGAAGATTGAAATCATACCAACTGTATTCTCTGATCACAAAGCTTTGAAATTGGAGATCAACTACAAAAAGAAAGCAGGAAAAACCATATATACATGGAGATTAAACAACATGTTATTAAAAAATGACTGGATTAAGGAAGAAATAAAAGAATGGATTAAAAAATACATAGAATCAAATGACAATGAAAATATAACATACCCAAATTACTGGGATGCAGCAAAAGCAGTAATAAGAGGGAAATTTAATAACACTACAGACCTATCTCAAAAAAAAAAAAAGAAAAATCACAAGTAAACAACCTAATATTACATCTTCAAGGACTAGAAAAAAAAAAGAACAAAAACACCCAAAGCTAGCAGAAAGAAGCAAATAATTAAAATTAAAACAGAACTAACTGAAATAGAGAATAGAAAAACAACAGAAAAAATTAATGCAGCAGTGAACTGGTTCTTTGAAAAAATTAATAAAAGGGACAAACTTCTGGCTAGGCTCATCAAGGGAAAAAGAGAAAACACACAAATAACCCAAATTAGAAATGAAAGAGGGGAAATTACAATGAATACCACAGAAATACAAAGGATCATACAAGAATACTATGAAGGACTATATGCCACCAATTTTGGCAACTTAGTAGAAATGGACAAGTTTTTAGAAACATATAGTCTACCTAGACTGAATCAAGAAGAATTGGATAACCTAAACAAACCAATCAACAGTAAGAAAATTGAAACAATCCTCTAAAACCTTCCCAAAAGCAAGAGTCCAGGACCAGATGGTCTCACTAATGAGTTCTACCAGGCATTCAAAGAGGAACTAACACCTTTCCTCCTCAAACTTTTCCAAAAAACTGAAGAAGCAATACTTTCCAACTCATTCTATGAGGCCAACATTACCCTAATACCAAAGCCTGGCAAGGACATTACAAACAAGGAAAAGTATTGACCAATATCTCTAATGAACACCGATGCAAAAATTCTAAACCAAATTCTAGCAAATAAAATACAACAATGCATTAAAAATATTATACATCACAATCAAGTGGGATTAATGTCAGGGACACAAGGATAGTTCAACATACACAAATCTATCAATGTGATAGACCACATAAACAAAATTAAAGATAAAAACCAGATGATTATATCAATTGATACAGAAAAAACATTCAACAAGATACAACATCCATTTATGAAAAACACTTAACAAAATGTACATAGAAGAAAAATACCCCAACATAATAAAGGCCATATATGACAAACCCTCAGAGGATGTCATTCTGAGTGGGGAAAAACTGAAACCTTTTCTTCTAAAATCAGGAATGAGACAGGGATGTCCCCTGTCACCACTGCTATTCAAAATAGTGCTGGAAGTTCCAGCCAGAGCCAGCAGGCAGGAAGAAGAAATAAAAGGCATCCAAATTGGGAATAAAGAAGTTAAACTTTCACTTTTTGCAGACAACATGATCCTTTTATAGAAAACCCTAAAGACTGCACCAGAAAACTATGACAAATAATAAATGAATATAGTAAAGTTGCAGGATACAAAATCAATGTACAAAAATCTATAGCATTTTTATAAGCAAACAATGAAACCAGAAAAAGAAACGAGAGAAACGATACCTTTTGAGATCAAAACAAAAAGAATAAAATATTTAGGAATAAACTTAAAAGAAGGTGATGTGCTTATACACAGAAAACTATAAGACACTATTAAAAAATATTGAAGATACAAAGAAATGGAAAGAGATTCTGTGTTCATGCATTGAAAGAATAAATATAGATAAAATGGCCATATTACCCAAAGCAATATACAGATTTAATGCAATTCCAATAAAAATCCCACAGACATTCTTTTGAGAAATAGATTAAAAAAATTATCAGGGGAAGCCAGGATGGCTCAGTGGGTTAAGTGCTTACTTTGAAGCCTCAAGGACTGAGGATCGAATCCTGGCCCCGGCCCGTGTGGACCCATATGCTGAACTGAAGAGTGCCCCCAGTTCAGTTCTCACTGGGGTGAAGACCCCGGCCCAGTGCAGCTCCACTCCCACCTGTGGAATAAAACTATGTGAAAAAACAAATGATGTGCAACTATAGGGACTGTTCTGGGCCCTCCCTCTTCTCTCTGTCTCTGTCTCTGTATCTCTCTTTCTCTGTCAAAAACAATAAAAATAAATCTTACAAAAAAAAATTATCAGATTCATACGGAACCACAAAAGACCCCGAATTGCCAAAGCAATCCTCCAAAAAAAGAATAAGACTGGAGACATCATGCTCCCAGGCTTCAGTTTATACTACAAAGTGTCAATAATCAAACCAGCTTGGTATTGGCAGAAAAATAGACATACAGACCAATGGAACAGAATCAAACCCCAGAAATAAACCCACAAACATATGGATAGATAACCTTTGACAAAGGAGCAAAACATATGCAATAGAGAAAAGAAAGCCTCTTTAGTAAGTGGTGCTGGAAAAATTGGAAAACCACATGCAAAAGAATGAATCTGGACTATGAACTGTTACCATATACCAAAATTAACTCAAAGTGGATTAAAGACCCCCACATAAGACCCAAAACAATTGAGTGCATCAGTACTAAATTTATAGACCATTGGGTTCAGAGAGCACTTTATGAACTTGACCCAAAGGCAAGGGAAGTAAAAGCAAAAATAAATGAATGGGATTATATCAAACTAAAAGGCTTCTATACAGCAAAGGACACCATTAACAAAGTAAAAAGAAAGCCAACCAAATTGAAGAATATATTTGCAAACAATGCTTCTGATAAGGGGCTAATATCTAAAATATATAAAGAACTCATATAACTCAACAACAAAAAAAACAAATGATCCAATTAAAAAATGGGCTGAAGACCTAAATAGACACTTCTCCTCCAAAGACATACAAACAGCCAACAGACACATGAAAAAATGCTCCACATCACTAGCAATTAGGGAGATGCAAATTAAAACCACAATGAGATACCACCTGTTAGAATGGCTATAATCAACAAGACAAGGGATAACAAGTGCTGGAGAGGCTGTGGAGAAAAGGGAACCCTCATACACTGCTGGTGGGAATGTAAATTGGTACAACCACTGGGGAAGGCTGTATGGAGATTCCTCAAAAAATTAGGAATGAAATTGCCATATGACCCAGCAATCCCTCTTCTCGGTACCTACCCCCAAAAACCTGAAAACCTTAATTTGCAAAGATATATGCACTCCAATGTTCATCGCAGCACTGTTTACA
>PVKE010004718.1:0-62863 GCA_004027555.1 Craseonycteris thonglongyai
GTTTCAAAGGCTTAGTATGAACAAAAGAATGTAAAATTTCTCATGAATAATTTTGTAGTAATTACATATTGAAGCATAATATCTTGGAAATATTTGGTGAAATTGAATATAGTATTGAGTAATTTTATGTTACTTTTTACTTTTTAAAAATGTGGTTAATAGAAAATTAATTTTTATATGGTTTACATTTGACACTAATGTTAGATTTCTATTGGAAATCCCTGCTCAGTATGTAAAGTTTTATATAACTTGGCTAAAGTTAAGTATATTAATTTTATTAGTCTAATTCTCATTGTTATCAATTTTTTTAAAACAATGTGCCAAATACTGATAAAGAGAGGCATATTACATGTTTCTAACAGTTTTTGTCCTCGCTTACTTGATTTAGTAGTCTTTGGTACATATGTTATGTCCTGTATATATGTATATTTTCTAAATCAAATTTATTTTTTCACTATGTTATTTTGATTTGTAATAAATACTGGATCTCTGTTTTTTTATATTGGCAAATTTATCCTTATTGGTATTTATTTTGTTCTTTTAAATACCTAAGTCTGTCTATTTTCCTATGTTCATACTGATAACCAACATATGCTCATTTCAAAAAGTTTAAAAATACGAAAAAGCTTAAAGAATAAAATTTAAATTATCCATATTTACACCACAATAACCACCATTAAGATTTAATTAATACATTATATTAACTTATGTTCTTAAAATAATTTATCTTTGTTCCCTTTTTTTGCTCACTTTCTCTCCTCTCTTTCACTTCAAATTAATCATTCACTCTTAATTTTCACCACATATTATTTTTTCCTGGGCTACACAATGTTTCATTATATGGATGTATCTAGATTTGTTTAACCAAACACCTATATTGAACATTTAATTTTCCACCAAGTTTTAACTACTATAAAATTCTTTAATAACAATGATCTCTATTGGGAACATATCAGATTACATCATCTGAGAATACTTTAAGCCAAAAAATTAGTAAGATGAAAATGCAAAAGTTTCAAATAATTTTAATATATTTGCATATCTAAATATTCGTAGAAAATAAGCCTCAAACAATGCCGTTTTAATTCTTTGCAAGTAGGATTTTATTTTTTATGAAACATTTAACACACTCCTTTTCCTATACTGTAATCTTAGGTTTTATATCTAAAGTATTGATCACAAAATGTCATTTTTCTGTGGTCCTTTGTTTCCAGGATTCTTATATTTGTATTTATTTGTTCAAGCAAAAGTATTCTAATCCTATAGACTCATCAGTATGATTAACTGGTTTTTACCTTCAGTATTAGTGCCATAATTTATTCATGATTTATTTTATATAAGTACGTTTTTATTTATAAAAATAAATTAAACATTCCAAAAATATATAAAATATAAATATTTGGGCATCCAACTCATGAATTCCACAGAAGTTAATATGTTTTCATGTTTGCTTTATAGTGAAAAGAAATATAACACTGTCACTAAAATTGTTAATGTCCCACGTTCTTATCTAAGTGCGCTGCCTCCCAAACAAGTGGTAGCCGCTCTCCTGAAGCTGTATTTTCTTCCCCTGTGTATTTTCATGTCTTTAACACAAACATATGAAGCCAAAGAAATACATAATATTAATTTTGGGGGATTAATTTTTCTACCAATTGTATAAATATTTATATAAATTGTTCAACTTAACATTCAACATTATTTTTGAATTTTATTCATATTCATAACTACATTTATTGAGCAACTAAACATATCATGTCTTATTTTTTCCAATTCTCTCCTAATGGATTTAGGTTATTTTTTTGTGTCAGTTTGGGGAAAATAGAATATAACACTGAACATAACGAGGACAAACTCTTGTGCATCTATTGTGGGATCTATTTTGTTTTCTCCTTACTGCATTGGCCGATCCTCCTCAGGCTTCTTTGCCCTTATGACTCTTCTATGTGAATGATGAATCGTCAAGTGCTCAGGGCTGTTATTGGACATTTCATCGATATCTCTATTCACTCCCTAAGTAAGATCATAGAACTTGAAATGCCATCTATAAACTCATCATTACCCAATATCTGTCTTCCAGCCTGACCTGTCAGTGGAGCTTATCTTCCAAGTGCCTACATAATGCTCTTTATTTAGAAATCTAGTAGATATCTCAAATATAATAGTGAAGAAGTAATTTTAATGTCACACTCCTCCAAACTTTCCCTTGAATCGTTGTCTTGCTCTCAGGCAATGGCACCGTTACACACCTAGCCACTCAAGCCAGAAACCTAGGAATGGAGTAACCTCCTAGGAATAGAGAGCCAAGTTATCTCAAATACAGTTTCCCAACATTCAGTATGTCTTTTAGGAACTGCCTTTGGCATATATTGGCATCCCATATCCTAGAGTTCAGTGATCACCTCTCACTTAGATAAAGGCAGTAATTGCTAGGTGGTCACCCTGCTAAGCTCCCCAAATTCTTCAGCAAACTATCAAGAATCAGAGTGAACTTTCAAGGACTTCAGTCAGTGTCATATTTCCCTGAATAAAAAATCTTCTAATTGATTTCTCATGACACTTAGAATAAAACGCAAATGATTTGTCGTGGCCTAAAAGGCTCTACATGATCTGGGACAAGTCTGTTTCTCCAACTGTGTGTCCTTTCCCTCTTCACCTTCCCTCAACACTGCTCTGACCACATTAGGATTTTTTTTTCCTAACTGGCCACCCAAATCTTCAGGTCTTTACCTTGTTCCCCCTCTTTACCTTAAGGTCTCTGCTCAAATGTCACTTGCTAAGAGAAGCCATTCTGGATCAACATAGGTTAAAATAACACATCCCTCATGCTAACATTTCTTTGGAACACTTATTACAATTCAGTATTATAATATATGTTCATTTCTTTATTTTGGTTTTTGTTCGCCTTCTCCCATTAAAATGTAAGTTTCTCTTGCACAGAAAAATTCTTCTATCTTATTAATCATGATAGCCCAAGGACAAAGGAAAATATTCACCAGTTAATAGAAATTTAATAAATGCATGTTTAATTAATTAGTTACCCAGAAGTAGAATTATTGACTGGTAAATTATGCACATAATCGTCTTTATTACGTTTTAGAAAATTTATCTTCAAAAGTGGGTTACACAAAATAGCTTTCCAAACAACATTGTATTAGTTGGTGATTTTCCTCATCTGTGTGACCACTTACTATTAGCCGACTTTTTGTTGCAGCAAAATAATGGGCACAAAATTAGAGCCACCTGTGTTTTTTGTTTGCTTTTTCTCTGTTTACTATAAAGTTGAGAAGCGCTGCATTTGTGTTATGGCCATTCAGGTCTCCCATTTTGTGACTTATTTGCTTACACATGCTTTCAGAATATTTAAAGATTTATATTTTTTCATTCATTTTAGGAACTTCTTTATATAGTTTAAATATTAATTTGTTAAAAGGGGCATTGTGCAACTACCTTGTGCAAGTATGCCAGTCACTTTTTAATGTAAAACAATTTGTTATCTATTATTTTTGCATTACGTACAGGAAAAGATTTTATATATTTTGCTCTTAACATTTTAAAATTTTCTTTTTATATTTTGAACTTCAGTCACCCTTAGAATATATTTTAGAATATGATCTAAGTTTAAAATCTAGCTTTACATTATTTTACATGCAAAGTCAACGTCAATATTTATTTATTAAGTATTGCATGTTTTACCCATTGGCTTATGACTCCATATTTGACATATGTGATCTGTCACATGTGGAACTACCATGTGTCAGTGGAACTGTTTCCAGAATCTTTATTACATTATTTTAATTACGATCACTTCATATTAATTCTGTATAATAGAAAAGGTTCTTCCTCATTATTTTCCTTCCAACAATGTTGATTTATCTTGAGTAGTTATACATCTATGTTTTTGAGCACCCACAGATATATTCTGCAGAAAAACCTTGTTGGGAATTTTATTAGATTTTCTTAAACATTAGTTTAATTTGACAAGAATTGACATCATTAAGCCAGAGACCCACTTCACTTTCAAAAAATAATAAATATGACCTTTGACACCAATATCTATAAATAGGTATTTGGTATACTCAGGATTGACCTATTTTGTGAAAGGGGAATTTTTAAAGGCTGAAAGAGACTGTAAATCACCTGTCTTTCAAACTATGTTCATGAACATATTTCTCTTGATTTAAATTGGACCTAAAAGAAATAGACACATTTATATATGTCCGTCAGTAACTGTGGAGGGATATTTATGGAGCAAGAGCAAAAAGAAAGGCTCCCTATCTTTTCAATTATCTTAAGCACCGAATATAATATTGGTGTATGTAAGCAGTTAATTACTGTCGAAGTCAGGCAAACAGGCCAAATCTTTACTTTCTACTTGTCCATTAACAGTTTATTCTTGGTAACACAGAGAGGTTTTACTGAACTTATCTATTTAAGCCTTAACTTCAGGCTTCATTTTTGTCGGGAGAGTGATGTCCATAAATTCATGAGATGGAGCAATGTTCTCTCCTCCCCTGACCTTCTTGTGGGCTAAAACATGAAGAAGATGCATATTCCGTGACCTGAGGAAAAAGAGGGGGAGAACAAACACCATTAAACTTGAAGATTTTTACAAAAGTCATACCCACAGAACAGTGAGTTAGGGGATATCTAAAGCATCTGATTCTGAGGAATTCAATTTTCCTTGCAGATGTTGTGAAGAGATAAAGTTCCTTCCTAAAAGTATAGTACTGTCATTGTAGCAGAAATATGAAAATTATATTAAAACAACAATAGAACTTTCTATGGAGGAAGGAGAAATCTCATGTTTTCTTCTTTGTAATAAATCGGTTCCTTTAATTTTGCTTTCTGCCAATAGTGACAAATTATTATAACTGTGATAACACAAACACTGGGCTGATTTTAAATTATAACAGTACAAGGAAAATTGGAGTGCTTTCCCCCCTCCAGGCAATTTTAAAACACAAATGATTAAAAGGAGTTTACTAATTTTATAGAGGAATGCCAACATTTTTCAATTAAATTACACTAATCTGTTTTTAAATCTTTAATAAACACTTAAAACTGTATCTCATAACAGCATTATAAAATAATGTGGACAAACAGAACAAGAATGGAATGAAATGGAAGTAGTTCTGAGAGCAAGAAGCCAATTAATGAATAAAATTGATTTAAAAAAATTTTTTTAAAGGAAACCCAAAGGAATAATGTTTACTATTCTGCCTGAGGATACTGGTATTCATGGCTTAAGATTCACTTTCTTGACATGGATATAAAGTAAATGTAATGGAAATATTTTAAAGATTGAAAGGAAAGATTGTGGGTTATGTATTTGCAAGGTTTCTATTTCCCCTGAATTACTCAATGTTTGTTCATTTGTGTGTTTATTTTTTATGGTGCAACAGTACTCCTAGTGAGGAACACAGAAGGCTTTAAGCAGGGGGAAATCCTCAACATCACCAATGGCAAAATCAGGACAAATGGAAAGAACAACAACTTCGTTCACCACATTCTGGGCAAAATTCTAGCCCAGTCCATCCAGGGAGGTCATAGGAGTGTTGATTACTTAAAGACAAATTTCCATCAGCTTCTGGTCATTGTCGGAAGCCTCCCATAACTTCAGCTCCCTGCTGTTAATTAGCTCTTTACCTCAGATTCTCCCACTTAACTGTAACCATGCACATGTTCACTTCTCATGTCTTCCTGTTACTGAAAACTACGGTGATCAGACTTTTAGACCCCAAGTCAACTGAAATTATTTTGCTGAAAGTGACTGTTGACTACAGTTGCTAAATCACATGGGATCTTTTTCAGTCTTTTTGAAGCCTATCTATTTCATTTATCACTAGTGGTCTTTTCTCCATCTTTGAAATACTCTTACTTCTTTGACCTTCACAAACAGATCTTTCTCTGCTGCTCCCATTAACAGGACTCTATCCTGGGGACATTCCTGTTCACCTAAGTCAATTATATCTAATCACATTGTTTCATCTGCCATATAGATACAGTAGATTCTCTGTTAACTGGAACTCAAGCAACCAGCACTCTCAAGCAACTGACAAAAAAAAATCAAAGAACTGGTACTCCATTTATCCGGCATTGGTGCCAGCTGAGAGTCTACTGTACTACGACTCCCGCTGGTCACTTCACTACTTATTTTCTTGTCTGATCTCCCCTACGTCTAGACTTACAAATCCAATTGAAGCTGGAAGTATTCAGCTCGCTATCCCACGTGGGCCCAAGTTCAGCTTCTCTGGGCAGTTATAATATTGTCATTTTGACAGTGAGATTAGACTGGGTAACCTACCTAATTTCCCTCTTAAAAAGAGAAAATAGATCCCAGGCCAGATTCTTTAACTTCTCCCCAATAAGCAACTTTTAATGATTTTTTTCTCCCACATTTCATTTTCTCCATCTTCTTATGTCTAAAAGGAGGAAAGACATAGATATAGTTTTTACAAAAGGTCATTTTTAATTTGAACAGGAAATATATATTAGAGGAACTTCATTCCCAAGTGCAGGTGGGAGAAAGCAGACTGCTGACCTCCTTAGCACTTGGGCACTAACTCCAAATCCCTAGGCTTCTGAAACTCTATAGACTGCTCACTTTCTTCATGTGATTGTTCATTATGTGAGTCAACCAGACTGGGCTGATGCCCAGATAGCAGGTAAAGCATTAATTCTGGTCTGTCGTGATGGGGTTTGCAGAAAAGATTCGCATCTGCATGGACCTGAGTGGAGCAGAGGGCCCTTCTCCAAGTGAGCATTATTCAGTCGGTTGAGAACCTACATAAAACAAAGCATGGAAGAAGGGCAATTGCGCTCAGTGCTCGACCTGAGACATCCATCTTTTCCTGCCCTTGAACATGGCTGCTCCTGGTTCTCCAGCCTTAGGACACAGACTGAGATCTACCATGGGCTTTCTAATTGTCTGCTCCTCAGACTCTGATCGAATTTCACCACCAGCTTTTCTGGGTCTCCAGCTTGCAGACAGCAGATGATTGTGGAACTTCTCAGCTTCCATAAGTGTGTGTGAGCCACTTATTATAAATCTCTCTCTCTCTCTCTCTCCCCTTAACTAATATTACATATTGTGATCCACACACCATCAGAGGGGCATTGATCAAATTGGCATTAGGTAAAAACAATTGGAATTTTTTCTTCATGAGCAAGAGAAACCAAAGGGTCTGCCTCACCACTGATCTATTCCATTCCTATATTTTGTATATTAATACTATACATATTCAAACTTATATCACATCAGTCACTTATGTGCCTTACATCAACACTTCAACGTAGAATAATATAGCTATTTGGAGGACTAAATGAGAAAACCTATTTAAAAAACACAGCACATAATTTGGTGTTATTCAATGGCTATATATTTAATTTTAAACTCTTTAATATATATAAGCATAATAAAAAATTGAATATTCCTCTATCAAAAACTGCATTTTTTAGAACATTATTAGATTCATGACCTCATTAAAAAGCACTACAGGGTAGGGGAAGCTGGGATGGCTCAGTGGGTTAGGCACTCACTTTGCAGCCCTGGGGTCCGAGGATCGAATCCCGGCCCCGGCCCGTGCGGAACCAACTGCTGAACTGGGGAGTTCCCCCAGTTCAGTTCTCTCTCTGTCTCAGTCTCTGTATCTCTCTCTCTATCTGTCAAAAAATTAATAAATAAATAAAACTTAGAATTTAAAAAGCGCTACAGGGGGAGCTGGGATGGCTCAGTGGGTTAAGCATTAGATTTGCATCCCTGGACCTCGATGATCAAATCCCGGCCCCGGCCCATGCAGACCCATATGCTGAGCTGGGGTGTGCCCCCAGTTTAGTTCTTGCCAGAGTCTATGGGGGAGGCTCCTGGCCCAGTTCCTGCCCCATTGCAGCCCTGCACCCACCCTTGGAGTGAAATTATATGGAAAACTAATACTATCAACTACGGGGACTGCTCTGGGCCCTCCCCCTTCTCTCTGTCTCTCTCTGTCTCTCTTTCAAAAAATTAAATAAATAAATAAAAGGTTTTTTTTTTAAAGCACTACTGTTCTGTTGGAACGATAGCAACCTTTCCCAATTATAAACTACCAGAGACTTCCTGTCTACCCTCTCCAACTGGATATGAATCTTGCTATTTCTTGCTACTGTTTCTGTGATTGAGCCTTTATTTACCTTCATTATTGTTTCAGAGTTTGCATATACTATATAAATGCCAACATATCTTGAGGGGAGGGAGAATAATTGGCAATCTTGTTTTGATAAGAAACCAAATTCCTTCTACAGGTAAGCCAAAGGGAGTAGATGCAGGATGCATAATTGACAAAAGCAAGCGTGTGGAAGGGGTGTGAAAGAAAAAGCAGTGTGAAAATCAGAGAAGCAGAAGCTTCAGAAGAAAATGGGATCACTCCGGCTTTAAACTTGGCACAAATCACAGGCTTCTTGTTTTAACTGACTTTTTGCAAAGAGTTAAATAGAAACACAGGATTAACCAGCTGGAAAAAGTAGAGTATATTTTACGAATCGAATGCTCATCTGTTGATCAGAAATTGAACAGCACATTACAGAAAATCCCTCTGCAGCCCCATTGATATTCTAATGCTTTCCATTTGAAGGAATTAACTTGATCAGGGCCTTGTAGCTAACAAAAGGCAGAACCAGAATTGAAATCCAAGTTCTTCTCTTCCAAAATCCTTCGGGTGCCTCACAAATCCACTGTGTTCATTACATCAAATGTTTCTTCCTGGTGAACATGTTAGTTGTATGATATTTTTATAGAGTTATGAGTAAAAACAATGAACATGAAAGTGCCTAGCGCAATCCCCAGAACACGGGCGCGGACAGGCAATGGAATGTTTGGTAAATGCCACTGTGTCATTACGTCTGGCTTTCTCTTGGTACTTCACTGCTAATCCTGCTGTTTACGCATTCTTTGATAATTGGAAAGATTAAGTGACCAGTGAGTGTTTGAGGTTTGCTATGCAACACAGAGTCACAGTTTTAGTTGTAATATAAATCACTCTGCTACACGTGGCTTTGTGGTAGCCTTGCTAGCCTCACTTGACAGTTTCCTAAAAGGCAAGGGCTGTCTGTTTCTATATTTCACAGGCTGCCTGCATTGGTCCCATCACAACAGACACCAGATCCAGCAGAGTCAGTGACTGGCAGTGGGTGACACTGGACTTGAGGTCTGGCTTCAGAGCCCACTTGTCCTGGGACCGCAACAGGTCTTTTCACTTGTTTGTGCTTCACATCTACACAACATAAAGGGGACATCGCAATCTCTCCCACACACGATGATAGTGAAGCTTAGAATAAATAAAAGGAAAACTAAAATCAGATAGGTTCATAGTACCTTTTCAATAAATGGAATTGTCCTCTTCTCCATCTAATCTTATATATTCGTATACATATATATTTGATATGTTTGTATATATAATATACTCATATGCATACATATCATATATGTAGATACATGTTCTAATAAATATTAGTTTCCATCCCTTATGAGTAAAAAGATAAAAATAGCAAATATTCTTACATTAAAACACACACGTTCAATAAAAGTATTGGGCCTCTGATTTTGGAGGCAATAAGTCACCATGACACCATCAATTTATTGCAGGAAATATTTCTCCCACTGAAAGGGAACCATTTTACCTATGTAAATGGTGGATCTTTGTGGTTTTCTTTCTTGATTGTTCTAAAGCCCCAAATGGGGTTCTTGTTCTCAGAACATGTGTCCTCATTCTTAACTGAAGGGACATCGAGTGACTCTGACCATTTCAACTCCCTAATTGAAAACTCTAACAACCACCTTCCTAAGGCATTCATACTTGATGCAAAGATCTTCCTGCATCAATTGTTTTTTTTAAAGCTCAGCCAAAGGTGTATGATAACCATTGTTTTATTTATTATATTTTTTTCCTAAAATATTATAAAAGACTTTTGTTTTACCAAGTGTATTCTCCTGTGAATATCTTCTCCTTTCACCAGTCACTAGATGAGAAAATGCTTTCAGATGAAAACATGATTGAGAGAATTATCTGCTTTCATGTAAACTGCCAGAAATGGAATTGCAAACAAATCTCTAAGTCCATATTTCTCATTTTCCCTCAGAGCGCTTTAAGTTTTGTTTTGAAGGAACTCTATGCTCTTTTCAGCCCAAGAAGAATGAAAACCATACCATGTTTTTTTTAAATACAGACATTTACATTACAATGTCCTTTAGTGAAATAAAAACAAATGCAGCAGCAGTGACAAAAAGGCCACACAATGCCTTCAGTGCTTGCACACCTCAGCACTTTGTGTCTCTGCTACAGCTCTGGAATAAACCCTATCCCCTTGGCAAAGAATGGGCACAGGATTGCCCAAAACCAGGAGATCATATTTGATGGAGTGCTGGCCACTCACAGCTCATGGATGCTACTACCTCTGTACCAAACACATTGATAGAGGGAGGATACCCTCTCATATAATCTGCCCAGTCTCGGGAAGAGATGCCAGCATCAAGAGTTGATGATACGGTAGAAAGGAAGGCATTTGAGAGGGAAATACTGTTCTCTATGCCCACTGAATATTCACTGCAAAGAGAAGCTAAGGGACCAGATGTTAACATTGGTAAAGCGGGACACCATTGACCGGGGGGAGGGGGTTCTTGATTAAAAATTGGGTCTATCTCCCGCCGTTCCCTAGCTTGTTGTGCATTCTTTCCAAACATCGGGACTTTTTTAAAACGCCGCAGGACGCGGGACACATTGTTAGAAATCAGGACTGTCCCGCCAAAAGCGGGACATCTGGTCACCTTATAAAAGCCCATAGGTAACCAGGAGACACAGAATGCTCGAATGAGTCACGGAAATATGGCCATATGATTATGTTTCTATGTGCATGTATACCTACAATTCAGAGCAAATAAAGAGTAGTAGTACCATTTTTAAATGCATATTTAATTTATACAGCATTTAATGTTTCTTTACATTTTATTCAAATTATGGAAGCACGTAGTTTAAAGAGAAAACAACACATTAAATTTTTCTTCAGTTGCTTGTTAAAAAACCAGCTGTCCACCATGTTATGCACAAACCAAATTGCCATTTCCCCGAGGCAACCATTTTCAACCTTTAATGGTCTTTTTTGCCATTTTTTTCCCACACATCTCAAAGAGTATGATTACATTTGAATGTGCTGATTTTTTAGACTCTATCTCTACATCTATATATGGGCTCCTGCGCCATGATGATTTAGTCTTCTTTCATCCTCCTACCCCACTACACACTGTGTATACTTCCTGTTACCCGGTTCCAATTTTTCTAATACAATCATGTTGTCATTTTTGTTGAATTAATGGTCAGTAAGTTATTATGATTTGACAAATTCTATATATGGCTGAGACACATAGTGTATTATGATTATCGTTCATTTCCCTTGAACTATTTTGTTATATTTTGAATGCTAATTCAGAGAGAATACTTTTCTTCTTTATTCACTTTGGCTCATTTTATCTTTTTAGTGTCTAGTTCAATCCCACCTTTATCTCTCTAGGGGTGTACAATTTTATACACCTAAATCGAAAAACACTGGGTGCTCTATCTATGTAACCATTTTGAATATCTTTCCCAATTTCAAACTCTTTCATTGTGAACTGGCTGCAATCTCAGGATCTCGCTTCTTCATTTCCTTGCGGATTCCTTTCACCTCTAATATGTTTGACTTCCTCTTTCCTAGATCCGTATCTTCCTCTCTGTGGTTTTATTTCTCCTTTAGGTAGAACATAAGGTGTGGAAGTTTCTTTAGAAAAAGTACATAGCATGTAAATTTGTGCAACTGTAATATCTAAAAATGCATTTATTCCACTCTCACATTTAGTTAATAGTTGTGTTGTAAAAATTTAGGTTTGGAAATGTTTTGTCTTATTTTGTTTGTTGCAAAACTAGGAGGTATTACTTCTGGGTTTCAGTGTTACTGGTAATAAGTGCACCAATGCTTCTCATACTTCGTAAGAGACAGTTTCCCCCTTTCATTGCTCCTATTTTTCTGCCATCTCATAATTTTATTCCTAGATAGGGTCTTAATTTCTTTTTTAGGCTAAACCCTGACTATCCATTTCCATGTGAAACAGCATTGTTTTCCTGTGAGAAAATTGCCTAAAAATATTTCTTTGAAAATGTCTTTCCTCTCTTTCCTGAGGTTTGTCTTTCTAGCCCTTATAGAACTCAGAGGCTGAAATTCCCTGTTTTTTCACTTTCTTGCTCCTATTTCCCATTGCTTCATCTTTTTTTATTGTCTTCTTCTTCTTCTTCTTTCTTTTTTTTTTTCTGGAGATTTACTTAACTTTATTTTCCAGATTATTGAAAGAAAAAATTAAGTAAAAAAAAAAAAAGGAGTTGAACATTTTTATATCTATCTTCTTTTTACATACTAGTTGGCATTCTTATTTCATTTAATTCTTGCTTTATAGTTACAATATATTAAATTATCTCTCTGAGTAAGAATTCTCTGTATCTTCTCTTTTTCAAATATTGCATTGCTTTTTTCTTAGGTAATACTTTTGGTGTCTTCTAGAATAGACACATTTGGTGGACCTTTTATGTCTGCTTGTATTTACCAATAAGACATCAAGAAGCTAACTTAATGAAATATTCCGCAGCAATTGAAATGAGTGGACTACTAAAATACATGGCAGCATAGATCAATATCATAACTATATTGTTAAACCAAAGAATATATTGGCTAAAAGAATATATGTTATGTGATTTATTAATATATATTTAGATTACAAAAAACTTATCTATGCTCTTAGAAACCAGGATAATCATTATCTTGGGGATATTGTTGGTTGGGGAAGGGGCTTAAGGGCTGTTCAGGAGTACTGGTAATGTGTTATTTACTAACCTGGGTTTAACTTACCAGCTAAAAGTGTTTATATTTTGATAATTTGACATTTTTTCATTAATTGTTAAATTTATTGGGGTGACATTAATTGGTAAAAATTACATAGTTTCTAGGTGTACTATTCTACATTACATCATCTATGCATTGAAGGCAATATGAAGGTTCCTCAAAAATTTAAGGATAGAATTACCATACAATCCTGCAATCTCTCTTCTGGGTATCTACCCAGAAAATTTGAAAACCTTAGTTTGCAAAGATATATGTACCTCAATGTTCATCACAGTACTGTTCCTGGTGGCCACATTGTGGAAACAACCAGTGTCCTTTGACAGATGATTGGATAAAGAAGTTGTGGTACATTTACACAATTTGACATGCTTAACTCATGTACATTTTGTGTATACGTTGTATACTTTAAAATATTTTAAAATTAACTTTAGAATAATCCTTATATAATTTTTTAAACACACTATTAGCTTTTTGTGAGAAGAAGTAAAACACATTGAAAAACACACATCTTAATGTAGGTTCATCTGCCTCAACTGATCCTATTTTTAAAATTACAGCAGAATATTAGTACCTTTTGTTCTTTTCTGTTGGACTGATTTCTAGGAAAGAAATCAGTCATCTGACTAAAGGATAGAACTTTAGCATACTCCAGAAGCTAGGCAGGGAAAGTGGTCCAATGTTAAATTTCCTCCCTCAAAAGTGAAAACATGATTTTCACCATATCTGGGACCATTTTTAAAACTATTAAGATATTATTTGCATTATAATAGTCACTATTTCAAAGTGTATATATATAATTCAGTGGCTTTAATTTATTAACTCAATTAATTGTAACAACCCTGTAAGGTGAGTATTAATGTCAACCCCATGTTTTAGGTGATGAAACCGAGGCCAAGAAACGTTAAATGACTTTTCCAATGCCTTGAATGAAAGTGTAGATATAAAATACTGAGCAAGATGCATTCTACATGGTAGATAATAAGTAGGAATTATCTTGTCCCCTTATTAAGTAACTAAGAGGCAGGTGGAGGCTGTCAAAATACATCAGTCATTACTCATCTAGTCACTGGTTAGTCCCAGGCACATGTGAAATGCTGGGTTTCAGGTGGCACTAAGTCTTGTTTGCCATCAAAGATGCTCTCAAATGCCTGAGAAACAGACTCATAAACAGTAGGTACTGATATGCCACATGTTCAGATAACAGTTGTCGCTATGGCTTATATGCATCTAACACAAAGTAAGAATTAAGGAAAGCAAGTTAGAACTAATTTTTATCACAGACCTACTTGTTAAGCCATGGACTGTCTTAAGCATCATGTAGATGTGTGAAAAGAGCAAAGCATTGCCTACACATGGAGCTTCCCAGCTTAGCAGAGAGACACCATGTAGGAGGCCACACAGGGAGATGGATAATGCTGGTTTCTATGGGAAATGAGAGCCAGTTAAAATCAAATCACCTTCAGCTGGGTGAACCAAGAAGACTAGAAATACCACTTCAAGGACAGCAAGAATTTAGAATCTTAGAGGAGCAGAGGACACTCAAAATAAAAATATATTTTATTTAGTTCATTGATTCAAGTCACACATATTTATCAAGCATCTAAAATATATGAAACATAAGAAAATCACAAGAAGTATAAAGATGAATAAGATGTAATTTCTATGTGAAAAAAAAGCTCACTGTCCAAAAGGAGAGGAATAATGACACAGGCTAAGCTTAGAGTGACAGCTTCTCTGTGAACGAATCCACGCACACAGGGGTAAAGAGAGCCCTGAGGAAACTTTGGCCTTCCACATCGGTATTGCTTAAAGTGCTCCAGAACAGCGCAGTAATACAGATAATAACATTCCTTGGGCTCAGAAGCCTAAATCAGCAAGGACAAATGTCGATATGAAACAACAAACAGTGATGCTGGGATAGCTCAGCAGGTTGGGCACTCGCCTTGCCACCGTGTGGTCCAGGAATTGAATCCTGACCCTGGCTCGTGCAAACCCACATGCTGAACTGCAGCACAACTGGAAACCACCGGGATGGCAGCAAAGGATCGCACCTCCCATGTGGGAGGCCCCCAGTTCAGTTCCCACCCTGCATGGCCCCATATGCACCTGTGTGGAATGACACTCTGTCACAACTAATAAGGTACCGCTGTGGAGACTGCTCTGGGCCCTTCCCCTGATCTCTCTGTCTCTCTCACCTCTCAAACAATAAAATAAATCTTAAAAAAAAATAAAAACTGCATGCAAAACACAGGAGTGGGCTGTGACAGGAGTCAGAGGACTCCTATTGGGAACAAAGTGAGGAAGCGTGAGACTCTCCCAGGAGCAGTGGCCCGTTCGGCGGCCCTGCATTGACGGCGGTGGAGCCTGGACATGAGCAGGCCCACACGTGAAGTCAGGCCACTCTCAGCACGAGCAGGCACAGCGGAGGCTTCCCAGGAGGTGATGTATCCATTGGCCTTTAGAAGTCCTGTAGATGTCTGCCTGCTGGAGAACAGGGTCGGGAGAGGTCGCTTACGGCCCAGGGCACAGCATGCTCCGAGGCTCGGCCGCAGACAAGGGCCTGCCGCCTGCGGTCCTCAGGGGGACGGGTGATTCTGGCATTTTTCGTTTTCTGGACGAAATGGTGGAACATGCCGCTTATGGAGAATCTTGGAAAACTCTAATTACATGTGACAGGGAGGAACAGCTTTGCTGGAGAAACAGTGGAAGGTTTTTCTTAGTTTTCAAGTTAACTCTACTTGCCCTTTTGAGTGCCAATAGGATTAAGCTTTATTCATTTTAGCAAATTGAGTGAAGTTCATTTTTTATTTTCAAAAGGAAGTATTCACCAATGCATTGATGGTTACTTGTATGTGTCACCTTGACCCAGTCATGGGGTTCTCAGGTTGTTGGTCAAACATTGTTCTGGGTGTTTCTATGAGGGTGTTTTTGGATGAGATTTTAATCAGTAGACTGATTAAAGGAGATTGTATACATTCAAATAGTATAAATACCCAATATTTCTCAAGGAGCAATGTGAGATAAAGAAATCTGTGAAACAAGAAGCAAACAGGAAAGTTTCAAGTGTCCTAACAACATTCCTGCCAGGCAGCCTTTATGGGGTGGGGGGTGGGGGATAATTGTGCTTTATCTTTTTCATACACATACCCACACTCACTCATTCATGTCATCACATAAAAAGAATTACTATGGATTTTGAATCTAGCAGATCTCCATCCCAATTCTTACTCCATTTCCTTCTACCTGTATAATCGGAGCCAAATGACTTAACCTCAGAAGCCTCAATTTATTCTTCTGTAAAATGGGAACAATACGAGAACATACCCACAGGTTTAGATGAGAAGAGCTGTACAAAACACTTGCCATGTAAAAACTACAAATATCAGTGCCTTTCCCTAGTCCTAGTAAATGCATGCATATGCTAGTTCTCCCTGCTCTCTGTTCCTCAATTTTTCTCTATTTTCATTTCCCCAACAATGCGAAATGCATAATAATTGGGGAAAAAATCCATCGTAAACTTCTGGGTTTCTTTGTCTTCTGTACCCACACTGGTTTCAATTTCTCCTTGGTTTATAGTCACTGGGAACACAAAGACGAAACTTGGTTTATCTATGGCCAGGTCTTGAATATACCATACTGCTGTCATCCAACAACTAGCTGGCTGCACACTTAATAGATAAGGGATCATTACACATCTGTCCTTCAGAGCTGTGACTACGGTTAAACAAACACACATTTACATACTCATAAACTGTAACAACCACCCAAAAATATGTTCTATGCACTTTCATGAAAAGCCTTCGGGAGCTTTTGCAAAGTCACCTGGTTAATCTCTAAATGACTCTGTGCAAACAGAACTGTGGACTGTGTAGCAGGTGACCTCAGAAATGAGGTTGCACGTAAGAGCTGACAGTTCATTGTGGGCTCACCGTGTCTTAAAGATCTCACTTTTGCTCCCCCCAACACACCGCATGCTTCATACTGCCCTCCCTGAACCCCAGCGTGTGGGCCTGCCTCTGTGTGCAGGGGT
Source organism: Craseonycteris thonglongyai (assembly GCA_004027555.1). Classification (NCBI taxonomy): domain Eukaryota; kingdom Metazoa; phylum Chordata; class Mammalia; order Chiroptera; family Craseonycteridae; genus Craseonycteris; species Craseonycteris thonglongyai. Next base: position 16,931 of record PVKE010004718.1, read on the forward strand.
ATGTGTTCTCTTTCCTTTCCATTAAAACAAACCCTCCAAACTGTAAAAATACCCTCAGGCTTCTAGATTTCAGGGCCACAGCCTATTAGAATTGGAATAGAATTCAAGATTACCAGACCTAAACCCTCTTTTTATAACTGCAAAATGATAAAGGAAAAATATGGATTTTTTTTTTTTTTTTTGGTATTCCTATTATGTGTTGAATGTGCCCCCCAAACTGATATGTGGAAATCCTAATCCCCAGTCCCTGTGAATGGGACCTTCCTTGAAAGTCAGGTTTTGTGGATATGATTAAGCTGATATGAGATCACACTGGAGTAAAGTCAGATAGGATTGGTGTCCTTATCAGAACAGGGAAACTCCATGTGAGAACAGATGCACACAAAGAGGAAGACACCATCTGAGGACACAGACACTGGGGAACGGAAGCCATGTGACTACAGAGAAAGGGCTCGCAGTTACGCAGCTGCAAAGCAAGCAATGCCCAGAATGACTAGTCATAGCCAGGTACCAGGAGCGAGGGGTGGCCTGGCTGCACAGCCACCGGAATTGGGAGGGAATCGTTTCTGTGGTTTCAAGGAACCCAGTTTGGGGCACTTTGTTAAGGAAGCTCTGTGACACGAATACAGTCTCACAATAGAAAACAACAGACAGTAACTTGAGCTGACTGATGTGACCTCAGGTCTCCTGTGCATTGCACTTTACTTTGCTGATGTTCTGCAGTGGTGAGACATGCACAAAGAGCAACAAATTTTCTTTGTAATGGTGATTGAGTAGTAAACTCACCAAGGGGAGATTAAAGAGCATATGCAGAATGTGGGAAAATGTCTGTTGTTGAGATAAAAATGTGAAGGGACCATTGAAATCATGATGGGTCATACCTAAGGTGACCAGATGTCCTGCTTTTGGCGAAACAGTCCTGATTTTTAATAATTTGTCCCGTGTCCTGCGGCATTTTTAAAAAGTCCCGATTTTTGGAAAGAATGCACGACAAGCTAGGGAACAGCAGGAGATAGACCCAATTTTTCATCAAGAACCCCCTCCCCGCCCTCCCCGCCAGTCAATGGTGTCCCGCTTTACCAATGTTAAAATCTGGTCACCTTAGGGTTTTACCTAATATCACTAGGCTCTCTTTCCTTGATGCCACCAGTGTTCACCGCGTTCAGTTCTGATAAAAGGGGCGTGGCCAGCACCTTAATTGCTATCTAGGTGACTCAGTGCTTCTTTGGCTGTGTGGAAATGTAAGGACTTTACAGTTGTGCATACAATGCATATAGACTGTACGTGGAGCCAATACCACAATGGTGTTGTGCCCCAGGGCTAGAAACAAGCTCCCCAACCTGGCCTGGGCTTTGGGCCAATTGCTTAAAACGAGTAACTTTCACTTTCCTCATCTCTAACAGGTGCTTTATAGTAGTTCTATATCACTTTATAGTAAACTGAGGCGATGTACATAATATTTAGTCAGTTCTTCCATACCTATTAGGCACTATGAGGAGGAGTAGGGGAGGAGGAAGGAAATGAATGTGAGTGGGTGGGGAGAGAGGGAGGTGTCCAGGCGGAAAAAAAAGAAAGAGTAGAGCCATAAGAGCTTTGTTTAAATTATGAGCAAGAACATTTTGAATGTGCTTATAATTTCACCATTATTCCCTTCCCTTCAGAAAAGCAAGTATATTATTAACTTTTTAAAAAATACTCATTTTATTGTTTTGAGAAATGATGAGAGAGAGAGAAAGGGCACAGAGCAGTCTCCATAGTTGTACATCATTTGTTGTGACATGGTTTCGGTACACACAGGTGGAGGTGGGCAGCGCACAGTGGGAACCAAACCAGGGGCCTCCTACATGGGAGGTGAGACCCTTCACCGCTGGGCCATCTGGCAGTTACCAGTTGTGTCACACTTTAGCATATGGGGTTTGCATGGGCCAAGGCCTGGAATTGAACCCTGAACCTCGTGATAGCTAGCTCGACTGCGGAGCTATCGCAGCATCCCATGTGGTTGCATGTTTTTGTGTACTGCTGTGAGAATTTGGAGCTTGCATTTTCTGAGACCTTTTGGAGAGGCAAGATGCTGTTTTGGGCTGTGTTATCACTGGTGATGAAACATAGTGTATCAATACGACCCTGAAACAAAGCATCAAAGTGCACAGTGGAAGTCAGCCAATTCTCCACGACCAAAAAAAGTTCCATCAGTCCAAATCAAGAGTCAAAACGATGTTGCTAACCTTTTTGGATATCAGAGAGATCGCTCATCATGATATTGCGCCAACTGGAAAAAAACAGTCAACCAAGTTGACTATTTGGAAATGCTGAAAAGGCTGCATGAAAAAGTGAGACAAAAACAAGCTGTTTTGCCAACAACTCACGGGTCTTGCATCACGACAATGCATCAGCTTACACGGCAGTGTCTGTGAGGGAGTTTTTAGCCAGTACACAATAACTGTATTGGAACAGTCTTCCTACTCACTTTATCTGGCCCCCAGTGACTTTTTCCTTACCCAGAGATAAAGGAAATATTGAAAAGAAGACATTTTGATGACATTCAGGACATCACAGTAATCTGACGATGGCTCTGATGGCCGTTCCAGAAAGAGTTCCAAAATTGTTCTGAAGGGTGCACTAAACTCTGGCATTGGTGCCTAATTTCCCAAGGAGGGACTTCAAAGGTGACCACAGTGATATTCAGCCATGAGCCGTGTAGTCATTTTTTTAGGATGAGTTCACAAACCTAATTGTCAGACCTTGTATAATATTTGGTTCTTTCATCCTTTATTGGCCCAGCCATCACTACTGAGTACCTTCTACAGGTATCTAATAATTGTGAGGTGATTCTGCCCTCTTTCTTCCCATCACCTGCCTTGCTTTGGGGAGTTTGTAAAAGCAATAGTCACGTTTGACACAGGTCTCTTCACCAAATCCTGAAATAACAGCAATGGATATGATTCATCTTGACTGTAATGATACAAACAATCCAAGTTCTAGCACATTTTCTGTTAGTTTACCACAAATTTGTGAACTGGGGCCTGAGCCCTGCCAGACCCCAAAGGCTAGTTTAGAGAAAGAAGTAGTGGGAATAAGAACTTAGACTCAAGCAGGGGTGCCTCACATTAGTTTGCTATTAAACCAGCAGTCAAATGAAACAAAAAGTAATCATGAGATCAGGGGATGTAAGGAAGCTTAAACTGGGATCAGCCTTTCGGTTCTTCTGATTGCAAAGGTGTGGCGCCAAGTTGAGTTGTTATAGCAGCCTTCTCAGAGTAAGTTGGAGGATCCTAGAAACACTAGCTAGGGAAAGGGACTTCTTGTCAGTTCTAGAGTCCACGCTAGTAAGGGATTAACTAAAGCAAACAAACAAAAAGTTGCACTAAAGTTTTCATCTTTAAATGGCTATCTGTTATTACATCATTGGGTCTACTTCAGTTTCCCTTCCAACAGTATGAGCCATAGATACCGTGGAATATTTACAGTAAAGGCTGGGCCAAATGAGTTGCAAAAACAACCAAGGTTATTAGTTTCTCTTCATCTCCTGTCTTGAGATGTGCTCTATAGGTTCACTCTTCTCTTTCTGTGGGGACTATTTTAGGCACATCTTATACTTTTCATTTATGTCTCTTTTTCAAAATTAAGATACTTTGGGTTTGCTAAAATCCAAATGCCCTAAAGAAACCAAACACAAGAGAGTATAGTATATTCAAAGGGCCAATAACATGAGAAAATAACCAAAGTCACTAGTATCTAGGAACATGCAATCAACGTAACAACATATATTTTTACACTTAAAAGACTGGTAAAAAAATTTATTTTAAGTTCTATAATATACAGCAGGGTCAGGAGTGCAGCAAAAAAAAAACAACTCCCCCCCCCCAAGAATTGTGGTAGAAATATGAATTTTTACAGCATTTTTAGACAACAGTCTAGCAACATCCATGAAAACATAAAATTAAACATATTTTCTTTTCTGCAATCTCACTCCTGGGAATGTAGTCCACAAAATGAAAACACAAATATGTCAGGGTATACATAATAGAATTGTTATTAGAACATTGTTCTGTGGAGAGAAAAATTAAAACAGTGGAAGTCCATCAACTGGAAATTGTCAGAATAAATCATGCTACAGTCACCACAGAAATATTGAATACCATGTAGTCATTAAAGCAAGAAAAAGGAAAGCTTATATAGTAAGGCCTCACTATGGCAAACAAGCAAAATAACACCAGCTTTCTAAGCCTCTGAGTATATATAAAAACCTACATATATATTAGTTTGTTGATATGAATTATCTGGTTTGCAAGTTTGAAGTTGGAAAGTCAGAAAATAAAGGGGGGAGAGTCAAGCGAAGTCAAAAACAGTAAAACAGTAACAATAGCAATGTGTATACTACTACCTTACTAGTGTCTGCATGCAATTATATTTGTTCGAGTACATGCAAAATTAAGTTAGAAACAAATAGGAGCACATACAGATAAGTAGACTTGGTGACATAAGCAATTCCAAAATTTGGGGACACAAAGCAGAAAATCAATAAAGCAAGTCCCAGTCTCTATCTCTCAGTAACCCAACTTTATAGGAATTCTTTTTTCTATGTAAAGTTGTGTGTGTGGCTGGGAGGGCTCAATGTAAAGAGGGCAAGTGTGTAAAGTCTACACCTTTTCTAGCAGCTTCAGTATTTCATGGTCCAGTTCAGTGCCCAGAGATTTGCGTTTTCTGTCTAGTCTCTGAAGCTTAATAGGTTTGTACCAAATTACCTTTTGCTCAAACTACCCAAAGTGTTTCATGCTGTATGAAGGAGAGCTCTCAACAACCCTTGCTTCTAATAGAATGTTTAGCTATCAAAAAAGACGACATAAAGCTATCAGAAACTGTCAAGCTCAGAGGTTGACAGTGGAATTATTAAGGCTCTCTCCTGCACCTAGAACAAAGTTTTATACTTTAGTATTCAGATTTCTGAGCTGAATGGAGATTGCATGAATTCATTCTGTCTACATTGTGATTATCAATTAATAAAGAAGTTTGTATCATAGAAGTATCTATTCTAAGATTACATTTATTTTTTTAAACAACATAAAATACATGCATTCCATATTATCTTGGTCATAAACTGGTGGTTATGTGTGGTTGCTGTTACTGATCGAAGTATACTTTCTTCCATATTGCCAATATTTCATTCTTTCATGCAGCAAGAAAACCTCTTAGATATCTGGTATTATCACTAATACATTGGATTTAGTGTCTTAGGGAAATGCCTTTGGACTTGTCTTTGTGGTCTTTTGAATGTGGAGGAAATTCTGGGAAATAAGACACTTTCCTCCAGAATGCCCCAAATCAGTAAACAACAGGGCATGTCTGACGACGGTCCACTTTCAGTTCAGGCACTTGGAGTAGACGGCTGAACCCTGGGTGTGCCTATGCATATCTGTGTCATTCGGATGACACCACAGAGTGGCTGGAGCCACGTGGTGGGCAGTCCTTTTCTAGGGATTTGCTAACAAATTACACATTTGTATCCATTGTGTCGTCACCTTTGAAGGCAAGGAAGAGAATACATTTCCGCTAGAGGAAGCAGCAGCACAGTTAGATTGGCATTGGAAGAGACATTAGGGGAAAGAACTTTTCTTGAAGCTTTCTCCACAATAGAGAGGAAATATATATGTGCATACCAAAAAATTATGTCTCGCTTTTTCTTTGCAAAAGTGGCATGATTTGCATGAGAAAAAAGGAAATGTTATTTGCTACAGCATGGATGGGCATTAAGTCAGCCAGAGAAAGACAAATGCTTTATATCACTTACGTGTAGAATCTAAAACAGTAGAATTTACAGAAACAGAAATTAGAATGGTGGCTACCCGAGGCCTGGGGTGGGAGTGGAATTGGGGAGATGTTGGTCAAGGGGTACAAGCCAGCAGTTAGAAGAGGAGTAAGTTGTGTGGATCTAATCACAGCATTGTGATATAGTGGACAATACTGTGTTATTTACTCAAAAGTTGGTAGGAGAGTAAATCCTAAGTGTTCTCACCACAAAAAAAACAAATGGTACTTATGTAACATGACAAAGGTGTTCACTAGCTCTCCTGAGGTGATCCTATTGCAATCTGTAAGTGTATCAAATCAATAGCGCACCTTAAACTTACACGACGGTACATACCGTTACATCTCATTGAAGCTGGGGTGGGGGAGTAGCACAATTCTCATGACTTACTTATTTTTTTCAAGCAAATAAAACATGTAGGAGGGCCATAGTATTAGCGACCATTTATTAAATTCCTATCCAGTAGCAGCCATAGTACTGTTTTTAAAGTTATGTCGTTTTCACTCTTACACCTCATAGTAATGCTGTGCTATGTGTATTCACTGTCCGATTTTACAAATGACGGGAGATTTGGGGAGAGAGTTTGCCTAGAGTCAGGCAGGGGCAGGCAGAGCGGCCTGGATGAGCACCCCAGCTGTTGGGTCTCACTGTACCTGGAAGCTGTTGGCTGTTGGGGTCGGGAGTGAAGGTGGGAAAGGACGGGCCTGTTGTGATAGACTTTGCTGCAACAACCTTTTCTCCAATGTGACGTCAGTTCAACTGCAGGGATGAAATAATATTTGTCAGCCACTAAAACCTTTCACAAAATCAGTGTTTGACTTTTCAAGTGGAAGAGAGCCAAAGCAAATCTCAGCTTTTACATGCATTGTGCTTTTCAATATTGAAAATACTTTTGTCACATTATCCTATTACCTCATAACAGTGCATGAAATGAGTAAAAAATTTAAGTCCTCATTATACAAGCAAAGAGAGTGAGTGTCAGAGGGCTTCAGTGGTTTCCAAGTTTTACACAGTGAGAAGGTAACCAGGCCTCCGAATCCTAAACATTATCTAGCCCAGGCCCTCAGCTTTGGGAACGGGGCTCATCTTTCTGGAGAGAAGTGACTTTTCTAAAATAACCCTGTCATTTGGGGCTGGCAGCAGCCTCAGCCCTTCTGTTCCTTACGAAGGAGCACTAACCACTAACAAGACCCTTATTTATCGTGCACACATTAGCAAAACCTGAGCCCCTGCTCTGGATCCATGCACGGGAGGGAATGTTCTGACCTTCTTCAACCTCATCTCTTCCTCTGCAGTGTCCACAGGAGGGACCCCCAATCTAGATCCCGTCCTGTAATAAGAGCTCATTGTCAGGCCTGCGTAGTTCTCCATCCTGGTCAGTCCTCACCTGACAACACTGCCAGATGTGCCCAAGGGGAGGCTGGGAGAAGGGAGACCCGGGCCTAGATGGCTCTCCTAGTGCAGGAAAGAGCTGGGCTAATGAGAAAAGAAGGACTCTGCACGTGGGGCAGGACACGCACTCTATCCAGGCCTCCCAGACCCTAGGGGGCCCAGCAACTGCATGGACAAGGCTCTGTCCCAACACTGGAAGGAATAGAAGAATGGTGTGTATCCTCTTCTCTATCACCCAGAAGGCGTTCTCTGCAGAATTTCTGTGTCTAACTTCTGACTCTCTCTTCATATACATACATATATATATACACACACACATATACACACACATACATATATATAACATTATATGGTATATGTGGTATATGTTACATGGAAAATTGTTATACCGTACATGTCACATGGTATCTGTTACATAGTATAGGTTACATATTATATATATTAATTTATATATATGTATATGTATGAAGAGAGGGTCAGAAGTTATTACACTATAGTTAATGTTTTCTTTCTTTGTGGTTGTTTTTTCACCTAAGCTGTGTGCTCCTCAGAAAAACGTATCCTCTGATTCTTTATACATCAGCAGTGCCTAATTTACAGCAGATTCTTGATAAATGTGTATTACATGAGGAAATACATTTAAAAGTAATGACTATATAGTTGCATTTAATAAATTCCAATAATAACTTCATATTGCAGTTGGTAATGTTGTTTTTCACCAGCAGAACCCTGGTCAACCTTTCTACTTTGCACAGGACTCAACAGTGGGTCTTAGCTGTAGTCACTGAGCCCAGATAGTGAGTAGAAATGTTCCAACATCTAATTGTGTTGTGAATCTTTTTCTTAAAGGAGAATTACTGCATGGGCCTCTTGCATTTCAGCCAATGGAAGGAGAAGTCATTAAATTGTACAAATAGGAATTTTACTTAGCTCAGAAATTAATAAAAATACCTTTTGCATCCTAATTCAACACAGATGTTGTTGAAATTTAAAGAACTGAGGACTCACAAAGGCCCTTTGGAGTTTGGTGTGTTTCTGGTCATTTCCATCAAAAATGCATGAAAAATATATTTTAGACATGTGCTATTATAAAAGTTCTGGATAAATATAGAATGCAGTTAGGAATTTTATATAAATTGGCTGTTAACAGCCCATGGACTGAACCCGGTGAATTTCAGGAACACACTCAACAGTCACCAAAATATAGGGCTGAAAAGACTTGTTTCGATAAAATAGCAAATATTCAAAGAGCACCATACCACGTAGAAGTCTTTTCTGGTAAAATCGTCTGAATTAGGCTTTAGACCAACCCTAGGACTCTAGGTGCAATTATCTATCCAGGGCTCCTGAGAGACATACCTCCGACCCACAGGGCTCATCTCCCCTGAGGGACCCGGGCTGACTAACTGGGCCTTACGTGTCTGCCGTTGTCATATCGTCTGTCCTCCCAGAGCTGATGAGTGGAGGTTGTGCATAGGCAAGCTGGCGGCCAGGCGCAAAAGCTGTGCTGCTCACTTCACAGACTTGGTCACCTGATGTCCACACATCTCGGAATCCCAGTGCCACCCTTCACTTTGCTCGTCGGGCTGGTATCCCATGTGAGGCTTCAGAAATCTGCGTAAAATTCACACAAAGTAGTGTGCAAAAACTGAAGGCCGGGCTTTGCATTGGCCTGCTCGTTTCCCCCAAATCAGCGGCCACGTCTTCTCTGTGGAATCATAAGGGAATCATAACATTCCCTTCTGAGAATGACTAGGAACGTGTCAACTACAAGTGCACTTCACAGTTCACATGTAGGCTACCGTTGTTAAGGTTTTACTCTAGTCTACTGTTCGAAGCTGTTCATCTAAACAGTTAAGGTGTATGGAATCGCCTGGGGATCTCATTAAGAAGCAGGCTCGCATTCTATAGATCGGAGAAGGGCCAGCAATTCTGTATCTCTAAAAACAAATCCCTAAGATGAACCTGGTGCGTTCCTGTCTTTAGACACCACCTGTGCTTATCTGGCTGACTAGAAGCATTAAGTAGTTACCTAGAGATGACAGCCCGAGGCAGGACTCCTGCCGCCTCTCGTGGAGGCAGCGTGACGCGGTCAATGGGACCCACAGAGAGGAGCGGCCTGGCTTCTTTCCGACCCCACAGTGGTCACGGGTCACTGAAGCAGCAGCACTGAGACCCCCTCCTCTTCCAGCCCACCCCCACCCCCCAGGCTGTGCTTCTACCAAATCATGGAGGAATCGAACGTCTAACTTCGTTTTTAAATAGGGCTTCATAGAATTCTCCTACTGCCGTGTATTTGGGCATTTCTGTGGCTATTTGGGTTGAATTTTATTTTGACTATTTTTCAAAAAATAGTATAACCCATTCAAATGTGATGAATAGTATTTTAATACTTCCGAGGCCACCAGATGTCAAGTTGAAGTCACAGTGCCAGACTTTGTAAGAAGCTTCATCATACATTTGATCTCAGTGAACTAGCGCTTGTTCTGGCTTAAGCATGTAATGCAAGAAGGGCAGAGAGGAAACCATCCGACGTTGGGCCTACCAGCTGTCTTGCACACACACACATCTCTCGGGAGCTCTGCCTTGGTCATGGCCTTGCCACCTCCCAGAGATAACTGTGACAAGCTCTGGTCTTTGTGAGCGCCACTTAGCGCTCCAACACAGATTCCACCAGATCCGATGCTCCGTACGGGCTTCCAGTGTCTCCATGTTCCTGACAGGACTCTGTGCTCCCAGCTGAAAGGAGTGTCCCTCACTGCACAGAAATCGTTACGTTGTGCGTTTATCATGACACGTTTCTGTGAGTCTGTGTCTGCTATATTTGGAACTAAGGTCAGAAACATGAGAGATATGTTCCGATGACATAGTCGCATGCGAAACAATAGTGACACTTAAAATAGAAGGCAGACCGAGCCCCCGGCAGTTATTTATAAAGGAATGTAGATGTGAGCAGTGCTCGGGGTAAAGGAGACAACCCACACAGGTGCAGCTCTTCTTGTACAATGTTGTCTATGACTAAGGTGACCAGACATCCCACTTTGGGCGGGACAGTCCCGATGTTTAACAATTTGTCCCGCGTCCCGCGACGTTTTAAAAAAGTCCCGATGTTTGGAAAGAATGCACGACAAGCTAGGGAATGGCGGGAGATAGACCCAATTTTTAATCAAGAACCCCCTCCCCCCGGTCAATGGTGTCCCTCTTTACCAATGTTAGAATCTGGTCACCTTACTATGATGGAAAAGACGTAAACTATTGCTTCAGTACACTTGTGTCATGTGACAGCATGTAACCAGGGTCCCTCACTTTGTGTGGGGTTTGGGACAGCCTGCAGGAGGTACCCAATGGTGGGGGGTAGTAAAGGCTTCTATTTGGACATGCACATGTAGCTGAAATCTGGGAAATGAGAAAGAATTTTCCAGGAAAGGAAGTAGGTAGAGAGACTGAAAAACAGTGGCTACAGAGGCCCAGAGGGACACATTTATGAGAAGGACTAAAAGGAGGCAAATGTGGCCAGAGCTTAACATGCAGAGAGAGGGAAGGTCCCTTCTGGGGAGGCAGCCGGGATCTGAGTATGGAGGCCCTGGATCCTGGAGAAGGCTTTTGTTCATCCTCATAGCAGGGGGAAGCCACTGGATGGTTTTTAAAAAGACACATATGTGAATAAGTTTGTACTTTGCAAATCCCTCTTAGCTCTGTGTGGACTGGATTTGGAGAGTCTCTTAAGGAAGCTCCTATAGTATGAAAAGTGAGAGTTCATGTTAGCTTGAGCAACAGCAAAAAGAAGTGATTACGTTCAGGAAGTATTTGGGAGACGGCACAGGTCTTGGAAAATGTAAAAAATGTGAAAGTAAGAAAGAGAAATGACAGAAGGCTGCTAAGATTCTGAGAAGAGTTAAGCAGATACTCATGGCATTTACAAAGACAGGAAGACCTGGAGGTGGAGTATGTTTGAGACCTACAAGAAGAGATGTTAACTTGCGGTTGATTCTCTGAGTCAGGAATAGGAGACAGGTTTTTATTGAGAATAATACAATCAGAAACAGTCAGTGTTTATACAGCAGTAGATGATGTAAAATAAGGAAACTGTCTGTTGAGAATAGAGCCTGAGTCTCCATCCTCAGGGATTCCAACACATAAAAGCAGAAGAATTGTTTCCAAAGAAGACTATGAGGAAAGAGTAAGAGGAAAATTAGGAAAGAATTGTGTAGGTCGGCACAAAAGAGGACATATTTCAAAAAGAGCAAGCATTTTGACCGCGTTGACTTTTGCTGAGAGACACAGAAAAGGAAGAACTGAAAAGTGTTTGTTGGCTGTAGAAATAAGGAGGGCCTGGGGACCTCAGCCTGAGGACTTTGGCAGAGTAGTTAAAGCAAAAGTCAGACTGGGGATGGCTTCAAACATAAAAAGAGAAATCAACAAATGGACGGTTTGTGGATTGAGAACACTTTGCTGACAGTCGGCCATGAAAGAGGAGAGAGCTGGGGTCATATTAGCAAGAAACTATGGACGGTCATAAAGCAATGATGCTGAGAGGCAGGACCTGTCAAAGGAAGGCCTTTTGATCATTAGAGTAGAAAGAAAGCAAAATTTATAGAGTAAGATTTCCACAAGAGGGGAAGCCGGGATGGCTCAGTGGGTTAAGCGCTCACTTTGCAGCGCTGGGGACCAGGGATCGAATCCCGACCCCGGCCCATGTGAACCCATGGGCACTCCCCAGTTCAGTTCTCTCTCTGTCTCTGTATATATATCTCTCTCTGTGTCAAAAACAATTTAAAAAATCATATTTAAAAAAATATATATGTATAAAAAAAAAATATATATATATATATATATATATATATATATATATATATATATATATATATATATAAAGATTCCCACAAGAGCCTGAGGGATGAGATGTGGAATAGAAGGAAAGGGACAAATATTTGCAGAAAAATAAAATAGGAGCGTGGAGGTAGCTAGCTGGCAGGGCTAATGGACTCGGCTAATCTGAGAAGTCTCAGTGAGAGCGGTGAGTTTACAAAGAATGGACGAGAGAGAATGATTTCAGGGCCTGAAGAGGTCAATTAGACACCAGGCCGGCAGACGCAACAACAGGAATAGAGGTTCCTCCACCGACTCACAAAACACATGCGGAGTACAGAGCGGTACAGTAGGCGAGAGTGTAAAAAAGGAGTTATTTTCTTCATTGGTAAGATATTACGGTTAAATTCTGGAATGATCTGCATTAGAGTAAACTGGAAGATATTTCTCACTGAAGAAGTTGCTATTTCTCAATATGACAGCACAAAGAAGACTTGTTTACTCTAGTAACTTTCAATTAGAACTCTGTTGCACAAACAGTTCCTCATGAAGCTCTGAATGATTTTTTTTTTTTCCCTGTAACTTTTACTACCAGGAATCTAGTTTTTAATTCCAGAAGTTGTACTGGGGAACGTGATGGAGTTTGTGAAACAGCATAGCGGATAGCACAAAAAACAAGTTTCCATTGTGCATCCACATCCACATGCGAGTGTTTTTGTTCTTTTTTTTTCAGATTTATTTTATTGTTTGAGAGAAGGAGAGAGAGAGAGAGAGAGAGAGAGAGAGAGAGAGAGCAAGCAAGAAGGGGGAGGGCCCAGAGCAGTCTCCATTGTTGTATATCCTCAGTTGTGACATGGTTTCCTTCCACATAGGTGGATGTGGGGCCGCACGGCACTGGGACTAAACCGGGGGCCTCTTGCATGGGAGGTGAGAACCTTTGTCACTGTGTCATCCTGGCAGTTACCAGTTACACTGCATTTCAGCAGATGGGGTTGCAGGGGCCAGGGCCTGGAATCAAACCCCGGACCTCAAGATTGGGAGACAAGTACCCAACCACTGAGCTATCCCAGCATCCCACACATGCAAGTTTTCATTCCTGCTTCTCTGCCTAACCAGCAGGCATCTACCATCAAAATGACAGTGACATATTTAATAAATGTACATATTTAATTATCATAAGTGACTGAAGAGAAAGAGAGAGAGAGAGAATGTATGATTATACGTATACTTAACCCACACAATATTGGGGTGAAAGCAAAAGAAAAGAATGGATGTGAAAGGGCTTTTTAATGACATTGAAACCTATAACTAACATGTGCAAAGGACAATGCAAAAATGGAAAAACATGAAGAATTCAGTGGTATGAACTTCAATATGTGCCTTCCAGGAGAACAGAGATGTGATAAGGGTAGTGACCACATCAGATTTTTTATAATCGCCAAATAGATTACTGAGCAAAAAAAACACTTTTATGCTATAATAATCCTTTAAAAAGCCCTCTTTGAAGATGTGTTTGGCCTCTAACTGACTCATTACTCCCAAAATTTTTACAGCATTTTATTTGCTTCTCACTAGCAGTACATTTCACTAAGGACTTAAGCAATATACAGTAGACTCTCATTTAACAGGCACCCCTGGGGATTGGTAGATGCGAGATAAACGTAAGTAGACTCTTCGTTAACTGGCACTGAAGCGATCACCATGCTCAAGCAACTGACAAAATCTCAAGCAACCGGCAAAAATTTTTTTGAGAGTGCTGGTTGCTTGAGTTCAGTTAACAGAGAGTCTGCTGAAGCTTTACTTTTTTCCTAACACCCTGTTAGGTTCTTCAGTAGCTTAAAGATTGTGACTTTTCTTTTTGGTTTTTTTTGCAAAATATCCCAACTCAGCACAGGGCATAATGTAATAATAATAATATTTAACTGACTAATAGTTTTTGACCTATCAGTTCATCTGTCATCTCAAATGTCTTTCCCAGTCCATGGCTGGTTTAAATCCTTAGAAAGAAGATACACAGTTCTTTCTCTCCTAAATTCCCTACTGATAATTATACATCTGGTTCTTGAGCTCTGAGCTTTTCTTATCATTTATGTCCTAGTTTATTATTAATAAACTGCTTTTTACTTTCTCTGCTTTGACTCTGGATACAAAATTTTAAGCTCAGATTGAAATCATAAAGTTCTCAAAAAATAGAATTTTTACTCAGAGGAGCTATTATTATTTTGATTCATAATTAGAATTACAGCAGTGCTCATTTGGATAATTCTCTAATACCCGCTAACAGCATTTTCTAGGAGCAGGTTTTGTCGTTAATGCGCCATAGAGTCCTGGGAAGAACTAAGCTACTAATTTGATGCATGTGGGTTTGCTGGCAGCTGGGAGAATTCATTTCTGATATATTTAGACTATAGTTAATAACTCATTTATGTTTCATGGAATTTTATACTGGAATTGTTTTAAAATTATGAGGCAAGGAGCAGATTGGGAAAAAATGAAAGTCTGAATTTCCATACATTATTTATTTCTCGCTTCCTTGGAATATTATCAAATATGAATATATTTAGAATGAGAGAAATAAGCTTAAGGTATAAAGGGATGTGAGTTCTATCTTGGCTACAATAGATACAGAATAGAATGTACAATATAGAGAGGATATCATGCAAACTTTGGGCAAGTTAATCCTGTGGTACTCAGTTTAAATGTATAATAAGAAGGAAAAAATCATCTATTTGTTTTCCTTCTTTCCCTCTACTCATTTCTGTACTTCCTTCCTTCTGTCATAATTATATTAAAGATGACTCTTAAAACACAAGAAAACCCAACTTTACTTCATCTTTCACCATGACTTTAACTTGAGTTACATGGGAATCATCTTTCCCCATTCTAGAATGGAAATTTGAACAGATACCATAGGCGTTTTACAACCTCATTCTTAGGTAGTCATATAATTCAATAGTTATTTTCCAAACCCTTCCAAAAGTGTAATAGTTCTAGCCAGCACTCTGACAACACAAATGCTTCATTCAAATCTTTGTTCCAGAATAAGACTCCATCCCCTCTCCTAACTCAGTTTATGGTTCTGCTTTCACAGGAGCTGAGCTGCTCTCACCTGTCTCTGCCATGTACACATGATTTTGCAGAAAAATCTAGATCACACCTACCTGCCCCCACCCACCTCATGCTTCTCAGCATGATTGTCTCTGCTTCTAAATAGGTCTCATTTTAAAGTTGGCATCTCAGTCTTCGGTGGCTGCTTTGGCTGTCCTGAGCTAGAAAGGGGTGATTAAGCACATGTCATATTTATAGGCTGACCAAACAGAAAACAATGCTACTGGGGAAGCTGGGATGGCTTAGTGGGTTGAGTGCTCACTTTGCAGCGCTGGGGACCAAGGATTGAATCCCAGCCCTGGCCCATGCAGACCCATGTGCTGAACTGGGAGCTCCCCCAGTTCAGTTCTCTCTCTGTCTCTGTATCTCTCTGTATCTCTCTCGGTCAAAAACAATAAAAAAAAAAAAAAGATTAAAGAAAACAATGCTACTGTCCCATTTCAAATGGTATGTGTGGTCGGCCTAGTCTCACTGGGCTAAATTCAAGGTGTCAGTAGGCTGACCACACGTACCATTTGAAATGGGACCATGTCATTGTTTTCTGTCCTGTTTAAAACAGTACATGTGGTCAGCCTACATATTTACTGATTCAGTTACACTTTCTCTCTTTGACTTTGAAATCCTGCCTTGGTTCTCAGGTATTTGAAGTTGCCTATCCCACTGAACCCTGGCATTCTGAATTTAAAACTCTGCACTATCTCCTTCTCTCTGTAGTTACCTTTTCAGAACTGTAAGAGGATGGCAACCCCTGGTTCAAAGACTGACTGTGCAATCATGCCCACCTGCTGGGCATGTCAGTCAAACTGGGGCATCCAACTCCAGCTTAGCAAGCGCCAAGGGATGCCACCTCACCCTGCTGCCCAGGGCGACAAGATCCAACACATCAGGTTCAACCTCTCACAACCGTGGCTCTCGGGAAGCCGTAGCCTGGCCAGGGTTCCCCTCCCGAATCTCGTGTGTACACCCTGCATTCCAGAAGACGTCTGTCTCCATATACCCGAGGATGCTGGCTCTAATATGCAAGGGATGGTCCTGAGTCGGCTCTTAACCATGTGATGATTCCCTGGCTCCCTGGAAGCCTCCCCTGTTTTGCTTTAGTGTAATTAATGACAACTAATCAACCAGACTATACCATTTGTTGCAGATCTTTGTAATGGCAGGGGAGTTTCTGGAGAATGCTATTAACTGGCAGTCAGAAAGCTTTCTAGGCTCAATTGCTCTTCCCCCACCACCCCCACCACCACCACCCCCTGTCCTGGTTCCCATGACACCACAGGTCCCCATTCTAGAGGCTCCTTCCTGTCCCGTGAAGAGGTTGGACCTCCTTCTACCTCTGACCAGCAGGATACCAGACTTCTCTCCGTCCTCTCAAATGTATCCGTTAGCAGAATATACTTTTTCCTTGAGGATTAAGAGCATTTTCTCTCAGAAGAGAATCTGTTCTCATTTGCAGGTACTTTAGTTCGATAATAGTGGTTAATCAGCTTTAAATCATGGTTCTAGAAATTAAAAAGAAAATAGGAAGAAGAAGAACATTCATTTCAATAAAATGTAAATTAGAAAGCGAAGATAAAATCATGTTTTTCCAACTACTGAACTCCTCTTATCAGGCTCAGGACAGGAGGATTTAATTTGAAAAGATAACTCCCAGTGACTGAGGATCTCAGGCGTTTGAAGGAGGAAGAGGCCACAAGAGAAGTTGATCTTTCGTGGAGGTTAACTCTGAAGTGGAGAGATCTGGAGACAGAAGCTCAGTCTCTGTGTCCTTGTAACTGGTTTTACTTCTCTTTCCAAAGACCTTGTTCAACATGAATAATGTAAAACTATCCTTTAAAATCATAAAATATAGGCATACCTTCTTGACAAATTTATTGACATCTTGGTGAATACTAGAGTAGTTAAAACCTACTGTAACAAAGCTTTATGTCTTTCCATCATTTTTTCTTAAACGAATTTAATTTTTTAATTAGTGGGGAAAACATTAATGTGAACATAAGGATAATTTTTGTTTTCTTCTTTAGATTTTGACAATTTTCTGGTTTTATCTGACAACAAACACACATTGCTTATTGCTTTTTAAAGCATGTTCTTTAAGTAGTTATAATTGTGTGTCTAAGAGAGAGAAAAACAGAGAGAGAGGAGAGGGGAGGGGAGGGAAGGGGAGGGGAAAGGAGGGGAGGGCAAGGGAAGACCACATGTATAGGGCAGAGAAGTTTCATGCTGCTTATCCCATAAGCATCTTTTCCCCCTTAGAAATAAGAAGATTAAAATCAATGATAATAATCTTCATAAGTAAAAACAGTTTGACAGTTCAAATTATCTCTTTAAAAAATGAAATTATTGGTCTAAAGTAGATAGCACTTCCACTAGACTCTGAATTGCTTTCGTGGGACATTAATAACCTGCACCAATCTGTACACTAGAGGTTTATCACAGAAATGTTTTGTTTGTTTGTTTTCTGGTTGTGTTGCTGTGTGGTACTAGGTGAGATGCAAAAATTTATCAGCAAGCAGGCATGCAGGTATCTCCAGACTCCTCATTAGGTTGCCTGCTATCTGTCACATGTAGTAACAATCACGTAACAAATGCCAAATGGCCATTAACAGAACTGTGAGGAACCTGCTCAGTACCATGGTTCCACAATTTGTTTAATTGTAAGCTTGTAACTTAGATCATGTATTTGTATATTGCAAATAAATAAATACATAAATATATTGTTTCTAAGAAAGTTAAAATAATTACAAGGCCTGTCCAGAAGGAATCTAGCCATGTAACCATTCCTGTTATATTGACAGTGGCTGGATTTTTTTCAGACATCCCTTGCATTATATCATTTGTGCTATATCTTAGTCCTTCTTATGTGTGGCATTAAACGTGTTACATTAACTGTCAGTGATACCCAGGAGACTGCGTTGAACTGTCTGCTGCAAGGTTGGAAGTCTCTAGACTAGATGACTTCTAACGCCCCAGGCATCTGCCCTCTCGGAACATTCCAGAATTCTGAGATCATCTCTTCTATTGCTCTTAACCACATGTCACAGGATGCTGATAATGAAGTTACATTTAGAAAACAGGTATACAGAGGGGAAAAGAATAAGCAATATCTATGTAATGCTAAAACGTGGAGAGAGGCTATAGGCTCATTTAGGCTCTAGACAGCCAATACATATTTTCTGGAATTAAACTATTGTGAGAGTTTATAAGCATGATTAGCAGATACAGGCAGTTGTGAATTAAGCTCTTACCATCACTGGGCTGGCAACACAAGGGAAGACACAATGCCTACCGTAGGCCTTCAAGTGACTGGGGTTTGACATGTGCTGGTGACGTTCTCCAGGGCAAGTGACTGTGTCCTTACAAACCTACACATTCTCATCTTAACGTGTGTGTGTGGTGGGGTGGGGGATGGTGGCACTTGCTTTGTAAAACCACTGTAAGGCGTACGTGAGATAGCACATGGAAGGCACCCTGCTCAAACATAGTGCTCGGAAAAGAGGAATCCGTCGTTGTCTGGAATCTGACCTATGTGTACACGCCTGGAAGTAGCACTGCTCTCACTCTTCTATTATTTTCCTCGTCGTGTATATTTACAATTGTCTGTATAACCAAAATTTTCATAGACAGGATGGTAAGGGAATGTCATTTGAAAATAATTTCTCTAGAAGTATCTGCTCTCATGTCCTGACCTGTTGGTTGTCCTTTCTTCTTCCTATGAAATACACTTGAAACTTCCTTCCCTGGGTTCAGGGGTGAAGGAGGCTGCGGCAGAAAGCCCTGTGTGAGCATCAAAGCCTCTTTAATGCTTGCTCAATTCTCACAAGCCTCTTTTAGCAAACAGTAATCCCGCAGGACATCTCATTACTCACTGGGATAATTGTTTCAACTATCAAAAGCTGCATAATAAAATAAGAAAGCCCTTCTTTTTAGACAGTCACTCTGGCTGTAGCACAAAGGAAAGACTAAGGCGGGAACCATCTGGAGGCAGACACCCAGGCCAGTGGGGCTGCGAGAACGCCCTGTGTGAACCCTCAGGAAGTCCTGAGCCAGGGCGGAGGGCGCCACATGAATCCAAAGACAGCCTTAGCCCATTTGCTAAAACTGCATCCACATCCAGAGGAGATTGGCCCTCAGAAATAATCCTACGAATTAAGTGAACGGGCGACCTCTGTAAGTGGTAGGGGCTGGTAACCGAGAGTTGAAAGAACTGTTAAATCACACTGCAAAGTAGGATAAAGGTTGGTGTGGATTATGAATAGAGTTGCACAGAGAGTTCAGAGGAGTTGGCATTTCATCTGTTAGTAGCCCCCTAACGACACACCGCTCAACGTTAGCCAAACACCGCTGCTCTGGAAATCAAATGCTCAGCTTGTTAGCACAAATACAAAAGCGCAGCCCTGTGAACACCTGGAAAGCTTCCAGCCTCCACACCCAGCCATCGTGATTATTGAGCACCTACTATGCGCCAAACGAACACCTGTGGACCCTTATGACAAATGTGAGGGCTGTACTTAGTTCCATTTTCCAGAAAGAAAATTAGGACTCCCAGTGCTGGAAGTGACTTACTCAGGATTACAGTCAGTAAGTGACTGAACTTGAAAGTAAGGGCAAGCTGGGTTTAATCACAAGCTGTCTCTCATTCCACTATACCATTCTTCCTTAAAAAAAAAAGGGGGGGAAGCCGGGATGGCTCAGTGGGTTAAGCGCTCACTTTGAAGCGCCAGGGACCAGGGATCGAATCCCGGCCCCGGCCTGTGCGGAACCATGTGCTGAGCTGGGAGCTCCCCCAGTTCAGTTCTCCCTCTGTCTCTGTATCTCTCTCGCTCTGTCAAAAATAAAAATATATTAAAAAAAAAAAAGAAATCACTTCTAAAAATATATATATATATATTCTATAATTCTGTAAATAGTCTATAACTCTATTTACAAATATGTAATTTATAAAGATAGAAAAGACAATTATATATATTCAATTTATATATATACAATTTTAAAAAGCTACTGAAATTACACTCTCCCCAAATTTAAGTCATCTCTTGGTATTCTCGGGGGGGGGGGGGCCCTAGTTCCAGGACACTCATGGGCACCCCACCCGCTCACGTGCGTATAAAATGGCCTAACACAATGCATGCAGCCGGCCCTCCCCATCCGCGGACTCCCAGCCACGGACTGAAGTAGTGTTTTAATCCCCGGTCAGATGCATCCATGGATGTGGAACCCGGGATACTGGGGGCTGACTGTGTGTTTATTAAAGACAATCCACATATAAGTGAACCCGAGCAATTCAAACCCGTGCTGCTCAAGGGTCAGCTGTATTGAGTTACACCACAGTCGCCAATAATTATTAACTGGAAAACATGCGGTCGCGCAAAAACCTGTAAAACAAATGTTCACAATAGCTTTATCATAACAGTGAAGAACTAGAGGTGACCCAGCTGTCCTTCAATGAGTTAACGGATACAAAATAATAATAATACTAGCACACCCATGCAATGGATACGACCCACAACAGAAAGGAATGAGTTGTTGCTACTTGCAGTAACTTCTATGAGTCTCTAAGGAATTCTGCTGGGTGACAAAAGCCAGTCTGAAAAAAATCACATACCATGTGACTCTATGTATCTAACATTACTGAAACGACAAAATTATAGAAATGGAGACTAAATTAGTGGTTGCCAGAGGGGAGGGGGTGGCAGGAAGGAGGTGGATGTGGTTGTAAGAAGCTGACACAAGAGATACTTGTAGCGATGGGTCCCTGAATCTACACACATGATAAAATTATATAGAAACACATGTGGGCACGCACACTCACATGAAGGCAAACTGGGAAATTTGAAGAAGATCTGTGGGTTGTATCAGTGCCAATATCCTGGCTATGATATTATGCTCTAGTTGTGCAAGGTGTTACCATTAGAAGATACGATGAAAACGGTATACAGAATCTCCCAGTATTATTTCTTATAATTGTGTGACTATACAATTATCTCAAAATTAAAAGTTTCATTTAAAAGAGACATCACACACTTATCAGGTGTTCAATGTTAATAATAATTTTAAATAATAATAAGAAAGATTTAAAATGTACATATAATCAAAAAAATGCTCTTTTTGAAATAAGGTCTTTTGTATTATACGAGTAATATAGGATCATTCAGAACCATTCAAAATTTTAAAACAAGAAGAACAAAAATCATCTACCATTTGACTGCCTGATAACAACTTAATATTACATCCTCTCATACAATTCTTAGGATAGGTGTATGAAAAAGGTCACACCCCGATGAAATTTCAGCCCTCAGTGTAGAACCAATTCCAGTCCCTGAAGCCAAAAACAGGAGGGAAGGGAGGAAGGGAGAGAGAAGAAGAGAATAAGAAAGGAACTATGAAACGAATATTATACTCATTCAAAATTGACACTCTGTTGGGATCTGACCCATGGAAGGTAAAAGTATAAAATTGCATGGCATTAATTTTATTTGCATTTTACAGAATCAGATCTCCCCTTAATGAAAACTATCAACCACTGGAAAAACAAAAAAGCATATACATCAAGTCTGAAGTTTGATTTGTGACTTGAAGGCTTAGCAACAAATCCATTACAGCAGGATTCTGCGTTGTCGTTGCTTAAAGTCCCTTATATCACATACGCCATCTGTAATGGTTAGACAAGTACATTGAACATTGATTTTGAACTGGAGAACACTGGAAGAAATTTGATGGAATCCTTATGTTGTAGATAGTGCTTCTCATTCTCAATAGTTCAAAGCTCACAATCCTATTCTAAGATTGCTCAGACTTTGCATTTTTCGTCTTGCTGCGGCCATCCTTTCCTTGACCATTTCATTCGTGTCTTCTCTGAAGGGTGATGGGCAGGGCATACTCTGCTCTGGTTGACTGGACAGTGGAGATGAGGCTACTGGCCTCTGTAAGATTTGGGCATGGTTCAGAATCACAGCCACCCCTGGTCAGCCCAGAATTCCGCTGCCTGTGAACTGATGACATACTATCCACATTTAGATGGAAACAGCATTGCATCACAAATGCATAACCACATATTATGAATAAATCGTGTTCCATTTTTTCTCTTCATAGACAAATGGTATGCAGTCATAAAATGCATGTAAGTGGTATTAACAAATAGAGATGAAGCAACAGGACCCAGGCTTCCTAGCTCACAACGTTGGGTCTTTCCTACTGCATCACATTGTGTTCCAGGGCGTGGAAAGTGTAAGGGCATCTTCATTTACAAGAATATAGTAACTTTTAGGTCTTAAGTCATCTCATGGTGCAAAAGTTGAACCTGAAGAGAGGCAGGCTTCTTAAAGTGAAGATTCTCTTTTTTATTGCTGACAGGTCAGCAGAATAAAAAACAGCGAAATGGCATTTATACTTGTGTCAAGAACTCTTCTGAAATGCTGGCCATGAGGAAACTTATGAGTCACTCAGTTTCCTCATCAGGATGTGATAATGCTTTACTCTTCCCTGCTTCGTAATTTCTCACTTAAAATCTTGCTGAGACCCCAGTGAAATACTCATGCTGACTCTCAATGCTCTATAAAATGCTGGCTCTTGTAGATGTTCCCAGACTATTGTCACCCAAAGCTTTTGATGATTAGAGAGCTGGCTCCTGGTCTCTAGCCAGCCTCACCTCACACCGCCTGTTCTGACTGTAGCACACACATTATTTTTTTAGACTCATCTCTCCTTCTGTTTCTTCATACAATGGAAACATCCCTGGTGGTGTTCAGCAAAATGTCATGTCAAGCTGATCCAGTACTATTGTTTTTCTAATTTAGACCAAAATTTAATGTTAGTTCACTGTGGCAGACAAACAGTCATCTGACATGTTAAAGAGACCAGACCAATGTCTCAGGCAAAGAGTCAGCAGGATTTTATCATTTTCCTAAATTCCTGCATAGAGTATATGTCTTCAATGCAAGATTGTCAAAGTTGACTCTTTGTAAAAACAACAATAAAGGAATTATTTCTGCAAACACACACACACACACACACACACACACACAAACAAATCCAAACCTTATTTTTTTGCATCAAAAATATCTCCAGACGTCATCAGGGGTCAAATCTCTCTTGATCAGCTTGCCTTTTGGTGTATGTACTCCAGTAGCAGGAGCATAAATATCTTCTGTTTACTGATAAACAGCCATAATTTAAATAGCATTGACATTCATTTTCCAGGCACTTTATTAGCTTCTCTGAATTAATGCATCAGAAAGCCTGCTTGAAGGAAAAAAAATAGAGACTACATTTTTTGTTTCTTTTTATTTCAACTTTCTAACTTTACTCATTTATGTCACAGTGCCATCTATTGAGCTACCTGTGCTTGTCAACAGGAGTCAAAACCATTCAACTGTTGGCCTCAAGAGAACTGTCAAATGAGTTTATTAGGAGGAATGAGAATTATTTAAAAGGAACATTTCGTTTCAGCCCAACTTAGAGCCCCATAAGGAATATGGAGGCATAGGCAGCAGCGAAGAAACAATTACATGGATGAAGTCTAAGTTGTTATGATAAGTTGAGATACTGCTTTATCAAATGATGCATTGTAGCATCCTTCTAACTTTAGATGCTCATACCCTCTTGAGAAATGTGTGGTGTAAATAATCCAAGTAAATAAAGTTGTTGATGAGGCATACTCTCCTGGTACGCTAAAATTCCCCAGGAGATGTTTGCTGGGTGCTTCCTCTGCATCTTGTACTGACACCCATTTTAGCACATGCAGCCATAAACTTCAACAGTGCGTAGTTTCCGTCTGCTTGTACGAGAGGTGGTCAAGAAATCTGTGCAATAAGGGAAAAGAAGGGTAAAAAAAAAAACTATTGTTTTTCCTTTTCAATATATTCACCCTTAACGCTAATACATTTTCCAGATCTTTCAACAAGTTTATTTATACCCTCAGGAAAAAAAAAATGTTTTGTTTTTGCCCTCAAATTGCAGCTCTAGCCTCTTTGCTGTCTATAAATTTCTTCCCTTGAGGCTGTTTTTTCCACATTTGAGAATAAATAATCATCAGACAGATCCAGGTCTGGACTGTAGGGAGGGTGGTTTAATGTTTGGAAGCCACAGTCGTGAAGAGCAGCCAACACGTCACTGCTCTTGTGAATGGGTATAGAGTCGTGCAAAAGCAGCACCCATTGGCTCCATTTTCCTCTTCTTTTCTCCTTCACAGATTCTTTTAACTGTTTCAGCAGACAGCAATAGAGCTCTCCAGTTATTGTGACACCCTTGTCCTTGTAATCGATCAGCAAGATACCCTCCATATCCCCCAAAAAACAGTAGCGATGGTTTTTCCAGCCTATTGTGACACCTTGAACTTAGGGGGTGGAAGCTGTTCTCATGCCAATGCATAGACTCCTGCTTTGACTCAGACTCATCATGATGAACCCAGCTTTCATCTTCAGTGATAAAATATGTCTTCACATCTTCTGAATCCCAATATATGGTACACTAGTGTAGAAATACTAGAAATGTTCATGTATGTTCTTAGCCTCCTCCATCTCTTGAGATTTTTCAAAGAAACTACCGCTATTCTTTTGAAAAATAGCCTTTTGATAACAAAACAAAAAAAGAAGCTCTAATAAATATTTAACATTAAAACAGTATTTTTCAGTAACTTACACTTAAATTCTTAACAGCTACTCTTAAGACTCACCCCCTTGCACCAGTCATTTTCTAAAAAGACTGCTCTTATGAGCTGCAACACAGGAATATTTTAATAATCAGGATTTTTAAAATATAACTACAATGTCTTCTGAGACTCTCAAGCATATATATTATATTGCATAACACCCAAGAATGATGTTTCTATGTTATTATCTTCAGATTCACTGTGTATTATTCAATAAGGTATTCAAAAAACAGTTTAGCAAATCATACCATGAAATGCTTATTTCAATTATAGTTAATCCTCATCTTATTTCCTTTTAAATATAATTATTTATTCTACCCCCCCCAAAAAGATATGATAAATGTCAAATGATTAGTGTTTGCTATATGTCTCTTTGTTAAATGAAATATTGATAAGATTTTATTTCACCAAGAGATATATTTCTACTTTATTATTATAATTATCAAATTTTTATAATATATACATAATTTGATTAACTGTATATTATAATTATTACTTAATTCAGAGAAAATTTATAGCATATACAATCTCATAAAATAAAACAGATATAAAATCCATTTAACATATAAATTTTAATTTATGTAGATATAATGGGATACTGGTAAAAGATTTTCAACTTAAATATATATTACATGGGAACAAAAATCATGGAGGAAATGTCAAATATGAGTTCAAGTAGAAAAGAGAAAATAAAAGTTTTCTAAGCTAAAGAGCTTGTTTACTTATTTTTAATGAATGACTGTGGGTATCAAATCCTTGTAGAATATGTAGTCTATAAAATACAATTAAATATTGACACAATTTTATTGTTAAATGTTAATATTTATAATGTGTCAGATATTGTATTCTTCCAATATAATGGAAAAATATAAAGGTTGACCCAAAAGATTTTTAAGTGAAAAAAATTTTAAATTATATATACTGTATTAGTATCTGATGCTGTAAATAAAAAGAGACAATGCTGGGTATACAGCAGATGTTTAGAAAATAATTTTAAAGAATCTCCTTGATGCAGAAAACAAGTTATTATACATTTTAAAGCCCTTCATGCTCTTCCATATTTGACTAGAAACATTCACCTTCAATAAGCATTTCCATGGACAAATCAGTTCATCCCAAGTATGAATTTAATAGCCAGGTCAAGGTTTCCAATCTAGTATTCTTTTCTGTTTATTACCAGAAAATCAAGAATGTTTCTACAAGGAGAGGGAGGGAAGAGAGAGGGAGAGCAAAAGAAGGAGGAGGAAAGGAAGGGGAAGGAGGGAGGGAGGGAGGAATGAAGGAAGGAAGGGAGAGAGAGAAGGAAGAAGGGACAAAGGAAGGAAGGAGTAAAGAGAAAAGAAAGATATATTTGTAACCATTGCCTTTTGAAGAGTCTGGCAATTTTCTAAACCAAATGGAATTATTCAACGTAATAATAAATCCATTAAGTTGGATCATAGTGGCCTCTTCTGGTAAAAATGAGAATATCAGAAATCTTTGTTCAAAATCATAAATAATTGCTTAATATAAAATTTAAATAAAGTGTGTAAAATTAATTTCTACAAATTTAGCAATGGTATTTTCTTATGAGTACTAATTCCAAACATAATATAACAGTAAGAATGGTAGATTCTTCTGGGACAGTTTTACTGTGTGTCATTAGAACATACTATGTTATGAGCAAAGCGCATTACACTAGACAAAGACAAAGGTGAATCTTACCATTGATATGATGTTCGGTAATTTCTAATCCTTGCTAGGACTCCGTTGTTCAATATGAGCAATAAGGAAGATTGTGATCACATAAGCAAGAGATATCACAACCACTGTTAACACTCGATGGCCATTTATGTTATCGTAATGATCTTCTTAATAATCATGTAAGGTTCACAGGGTGGCGTTACAGATCCCAAAATATAAAGGACACTAAGTCTCACATAGGCTTCACATTTTGACTAGGTATAATGGATCTGAGTTATAAACCTTCTCATTCAAAGACGAGTGGACTTTCTGCTACAGAATGGCATCTGTGAGGGAGGGATGGGTACCATCAATCTCTTTATGTCAAAACCTTTGTCAACTTGAGTTCACTGTCCCTGCCATCATACAGACCTGACAATGTCAGGGTAAAAGGACGGAAAAATTACTCAGTCTAGTAGTTTTCAAAATGTATCTCTCTGTTGATCCCTCATATTCTTCTCACAGACAAATTTTCAGCTCCCTCTCCCATGCCAGCTATGTGTTCGTGAGGGAATAGAAACACACAGCTATTTAAACAGTGACTGTTGAACTCAAGAATTAGTATCTAAGAACAAGGGATTCGCTTTAAAGGGTAGAGAGAACTCTGAGTAACCTAGATTTGAGGAAAAGTGCGCAAGGGAAAAATAAACTTGGGAGTGGAAAGTGCTCACCAAGACTGGGTTTTAGGCCTTGTTAGAGACGTTGTGGTTAAAACTCAAAAAATGATGGAGAAGTTCACTTGGTTTTCTGAACCAGAGATGGCCCATTGTTGCTGGACTAAGGCCGGCAGACAAAGAAGCACACACACGGCAGACTGACGTGCGGGAAGTGCTT
This sequence comes from Craseonycteris thonglongyai, assembly GCA_004027555.1. Lineage (NCBI taxonomy): Eukaryota > Metazoa > Chordata > Mammalia > Chiroptera > Craseonycteridae > Craseonycteris > Craseonycteris thonglongyai. The sequence goes on from PVKE010004718.1 coordinate 44,248, forward strand.
CCAGGTTGCAGGTGGGCAGGTGAGCACAAGGGCCCCCTCTAGGCTACCGGCAGGCCTGGGGTGGGAAGCCAACCATCCACGTGCCCGCAGGCCCACTGGGAACGTACCCACAGCTTCTGAAATTTGATGGAAAGTCCATGAACACGTGGTTAGCATTTGATCGGAGTTAGCATTGCTGCATCCCCCCCGGACATGCCACAGGCTGCCATGCAGAGAGGAAAGGAATCAATTAGAAGGATATGAGAACCAGAAAGAGAAATTACTGTCGTCCCATGCCCTGGGCAGCATTTCACAAGTTCTTCCTGTTACATATATCAGCAATACCCCAAGCGCTCCTGGGAAATATGTTTCAAAATAAGTATTTTATTAAGCTCACTTATTATTGGAAAGTTCTTGTAACACTTAGATTTCAGTTGTTTCGATGCAAGATTAATTATTCTGATTCAGTGTCCCTCTTGAGTGTGAGAATAAACACCCGAATTACTAGGTCATTCATACAGAGGGTTTCAAGTGTGGCTCTCCAATAACAAAAGAAAATATTGACTGAGTCTCTTGTGATGTGAATGAGGAGAATTTCTTTCCTGTCCACACCCAGCCACACTTCCATATTGGAATAGTGCCCACTAAAACTACATCGAACACGTTTAAGTAATACTTCACTCCATTTTTTTTTTTAACGAACTATTTATCCCTTTAAGAATTTCAGTGTAATTCTTTGCTGTTCCTCTTGTTTTTAAAACAGTTCCAGACTGTCACCATACTTAGCCATGCGAAAAGGCCCTAGAATGCTCTGCTTTCACTGAGCGTGGTGGCCTCTGCAGTCTAGAACCAGCACAGCCAATACTTCAGAAAATATTAGTGAGTCTGATTTAATGAAGCCAAGCTGAAATAATACATTGACAAAAAATAATCCTTTCAAGAGCAAGCTTATTATTTCCATTTCCTAGTTCCAATGAGTAGAATTTTCATCATCTGGGCCCAAAGCAAAGCCAAACAAGTCAGCAGCCTGTCAGCTCGTTAGGAAACGTGGGAGCCCTGGTATGACATAGACTTTCAGCTCTAAGCAGCTGCCCCCTTCTAGACGGAAAGCATCATTTTTCCCAGTGGTGGATGTTGGTTTTCGCTGTTCCACCTGGCTGGGAGGGTCGCTGGCTGTTAGCAGGTTTATGCTCGTCGGGTGTACCTGTCTGAGAACATTTTCAGTTTTGTGAAGTGAAGGATACTTCACATTAGTACCTCAGTTAAGTGTTTGCAGCGCTCTGCTCCATTCTACATGGCGTCTTCCATCACACAGCTCATGGGAAACGTCTCAGAGGATCAAACTCATTGCCCTTCAGTGTTTTCCTCAAAACTGGTGCAGGCTTTTACTGAAAGTTTTGTTAAGTTGCCATTTCATATCCATGTCATCTCCTTCCCCAAACTGTCGGTTGTTGAGTTGAAAGGACGTGCCTCCTTCACCCAGCCTTCACAATGCCTTGTGCCCAGATACGTCCTTAATAACTAGAGTAAAATATGTAAAATTCACTAGCAGTTGGTGCGCTGAGAGAGCATCGACATTTTTTCAGGCACACGGTGTCCTTCATGCAAACTGATAAAGGAAGTAGCCTCTTCCCGTTCATGTCTCTAGTTTGATAAACACCAGGTCCCACAGCTCTGGCTCCTGCAACGTCGGCTAAATTAAGGAAGCCCAAAGGCAGAATAGCTAATAGGACAGTTATATCTCCTTAGCAACTGTGCTTATCCAGCCCCGTCTCAGCCTTTCATAAGCCCTCATACCTACTTTGTGGCAACAAAGCGATCCCCTCCTCAGCCCCGTCCCTCAGCCTTCTCCCCAGAGCTTGTCTTAAGTTGACAGCCCATGGGTCTCAGCCCTCTTCTAAGAATATAAAAGTTTGGGATGAATACGCAAGCCTTGAATTTAGTTGACAAAAAAATAAAATAAAATTAATTAATTAATGATTGACTTACTGTGCCAAATAAAGTATTTTCAGTGTGAATTATATAGCTTAGTTAATAATTGTCCTTCTATACCTGTGTGGTCTATTTTACTTGAATTCTTGGAATAATGTCTTCTTTTGGTGAATTCCTTTTGTTGTTGTTGTTGTTGTTGTTGTATTTAGTGGGATGACATTTATTGATATCAATGACATTGTTTCCAGGTGTACAATTCTACATGACATTGTCTACACATCGCATATGTGCTCACCACCCAGAATCAGCTCACTTTCCATCATCGTGTGTTTGATTCCCCCTCCCTACTCCCCCCACCTATCTCTCCCCGCCCTCCCCCCCCCACCCTCGGGTAACCACTAAACTATTGACTGTGTCCAGAAGTCTTTCTTTGTTCCTTTTTTTAAATATAAATTTAACTCTTACATCAGCCACCTAAAAGAGTTTGTAATTTCACTTAATCCGCTATGTCTCTGTAACATATTAATTCTTAATTCTCGAGTATTAATTTTTTTCTGTCTGTTCAAATGACAGATTCAGAGAATCTTTTCTTCTCTTCGTGTATTCACCTTTGGGGGCCAAATCCTTTGGTTTATACTCTACTGGCTCAGCCATACATCCTCAATCCCACAACGGTTTAGAAATCTAACTAAGCAGCCTCTCCCTGAGAGAGTGAACGCCTCTAAATGTTTGAGTAATAAGTGAGCCTTCCCTGCCGCCAACCTCTAGTCCCACCCATTCCCTCAGCTGGTCTAACCTCATCCCCACTTCTGCTTCTCTCCGGTGAAGGTCACTTCAGTCTACCCACCTAACCGCTTCCCAGAGAGGGTCTCCAGCACGCTCGTTAAGTTAGTCGTTTTGACAACCCCTGGCATCTGCCGGTATCCTCCTCTTCCTCAAACAGAAGAGAAAGATGGCAGATCCCACTGAGGTCACCACAGTGCTGGCACCCAATATAAGTGCTGCTGTTGGCGTAATGAGCAGGTCAGGGCCTATGCTTGATCCCAATGCAAGAATTCTTTGTGTCTCGCCGAGGGTATTATCTCAGTTGTTCCAGCAACTGCTAAGTGCACATTAGGTCATTTACCTTCTCCTTGTCTCTTTATCACAAGCTTGCTTCAATTTCAGTACAGTTCCCTAGAGGCTGAGAAATGGAAAAATCAGACAAGCAAGTACCTCCAGGCTATATACGCTCTTTACAACTCAATGTGCCATCCTAACAATGAACTTGCACACTCAGATGTCCTCTTCCTTAGTCCCAGGAGGCTTCCTAAGCTTAGTCAGTAGAGACTGCAGGCTTCCCACCCGATCACACCTGCAAACATACCCTGCCAGGCCTGAATGTAGTGGTAAACCAGGTGAGGTTAAACTTCAGACCTACAGTTTTGGAAAATACCTTAATTTCCTCACCCGTAGATGCCAAATGAGTAGTTATTCCTTATAGCCACAGCCCTGGCTTGTGTTCTTTTATTTCCCATAGGAAGTGTAGCTCCCAGCCCCCCTGTCACCACAACAGCTTGGTGGTGCAGCCGCACCAACCAGGCAGCTCTGAAGCAGGAGCCACGATTAAGCACACAGTGTTGTCGATCCATAGTTGGTTACACAAATAAATTGTTGGGAACTTCATCTTTCTTAGTGAGTCCTGATATAGAGCAGATCACATGCATTTATAGTAGTAGAACTACTAAAGAACAGAACATGGAGGGATGTTTTCTCAATGTCCCCTGAAGGACAACTCAGGGCTTTCATTTTCTAGATTACAATTCGCCAACACAAAGACTTGTCTTGGGAAGGTACCAAACATTTTTAAACCATTTGAGGCAACAAAAGAAGGTCGAATTCTGGTCAAGAAGAATGACATAGCTTAGAGTATGAAGACCAGCAAGGACTCAGAGTCAGACATTTCTAACTACCTATCTGGATTTACAACTAGTGACCTTAATAAGACTGTGCCATCAATGAACAATTTTATCTGTCAAATGATCATTATTTTCCAGATTGCTCTAATTCAGATAATAAATGTAAAGTAACTAACACAGTGCCTGTACCATGCAAGATAACCAGCAACTATTAGTTATTTTTAAGACCTAGTTGACTTTATTATTCTCGAGCCATTACTTGCTAGCCAATTAAAATATCCTAATAAAATTATATAGTATTAAAAAGATATTTAAAAATGGTGCTATTAATAGAAATTACTTAGCCCAATGACTTGAGAAAATGAATGTCCATTTTACAGGGATCTAGGTTTAAAATAAAATTGAGAAGACAAAATTGTATCAGCAGTACATACTGAATGATTCCAACATTTTGGGAAAGACAAAACTATCAAGAATGAGCAAGTTAGCAGCAGGAATAACAGCACTTTTATTTTTGCTCTTTCCCTCAAAAATTATTGAGCAGTTACTATGTGTACTGTGCCCAGAAAAGAGAACTGAAGGAAAATGGGGATTCCTTAGCAATGTGAGTTTTAACCCACAACTTCTGAAGGCTAGCTCAATGTCCACTTTTAGTTTATCACAGTGCCCCATTTTCCCAAATTCCAGCGCTTGTTTCTTCTCTCCTTACCCAAACAATATGCCATTGACTTTCAGCTAGATCTTGTCTGTTTGTTTGTTGATTCAGAAACACAATAAGAAGTTCACAATCCCTTGAGCATACTCAGCAGTACAGATGGAGTTGGCCTTCTTTCCTGTTTCTCCCCGACCCCTCACTTTGTAGCTCTTCCTTTGGTGTGTAGTTTACTAAATGTGATGTGAGGAAGAGTCTCTCTCCCAGCATTACACTGAGTCTTTTGCCAGTTAGGAACCTTAAACTTCCTGGGATTAGAGTAAATTTGAATTGGGAGGTTCAGAGTCTTACACGATGCGTCCACTCCGTTTTCTGGATCTGACACTGGCTGTAACTGTCTGCTCTTCCTCAGCATAATCGAAGCAAGTTATTTGAATGTCAGCCCCAAAGAATGAATAACGATGAAGACAATCATTAATATATTTTTTAGAATTTAATACATAACAGGCACTATGCTCACCATTTTACAAGCTTCAGTTTACCAACAGTTCAGTGAAAATGGGCCTCTATGCCATCTCTGATTTTAGCCTCAGACATCAGCAAGCATCTACGCTGATAGAACACTAACTGCGGAAACTGAGTTTTGTTCTGTACCTAATGTATCTCCTTGTTTTTCATAGACGAAGCTAGCTAAACAGCCATGGTAGAGTGATAAGAATAAAAAGACTCAACTTAGAAGACATGATTTCAAATCCTAACTGTGTCAGATCCTATCTGTGCGAATAAGAAAGTCATTATTCGCCTTCTGGACCCTTAAATATCTAATGCAGATAATGATACATCCTGGCAACTCTTACTGGAACTTACATATTTTAAAGTAGAGATAAGATGATAGTTATGAAATTTCTTTGAAAATGATAAAATATCAGAAAATATAACTTTTTCCTGTATACGAGTATAAAAGCTTTCTTAATGGCTGGTGCTATAAATAGATACTATGGGCTCAGCATCTAAAACAAGATTCTGGTATTTATTAAAATTTGCGTAAGTAGAAAGGCAATATAGGAACTTTGGCAATCATTTTCAGAGACTAGAAAATACATTTTTTAGAATCTTAATAGCTCCTCTCTATATCAGAGCATAATGCTGGTCTACTAGTTCAGAGGTCATGAAAATATGACCCGTGGGTCAAATCTTAGCTACTGCCTGTTTTTGGAATAAAGTCTCATTAGAACACAACCAAGCCTTTCCTTGTCATACTGTATGTGGGCGCTACTAACAGAAACTGTATGGCCTCCAACGCCTGGAACTTTATTTCCTGTCATTTTACAGGACAGATTGCTGACCTGTGGCCCATTTAGTCACTAAATGTCTTCCCATTTCCCAGAATTCCGTGATTCTGTGAGTTTATCCTGTAGGCTTAGAAACTATGGAAGGAGTTTGGTCAGAGCAGAAGCATGGTGATTTGTATGGTCTAGAAATATCAAGCTGGATGGGTTCTCAAGGACAGGTAGATGCACAGACAGGCTAATAGCTGGTAGCTTGTTCTGAGCAAGAAATAATTTATATTTAAAAACTCAAAATAAAAATAATTATTCTGTGAACAAGACATGTGAGGCATTGGAACTAAAGTGATCTTATTTCACAGTTTTGTCTCAAATCAACACTATTTATAAACTTAATTCAAAGAGCATGCCTGCCAAGGCTGCAGTAATTTTTTTCCCCCAGTGAATAGCACAGATAGAGTGGAATGACTGTTAAACCCCAAGGAAAATAGAGATGAATGTTAAAAGGTAAAGAAAGATAAATCCTCCAAAGAGACAGCTTATGGGAGATGCTGTTTGTATTTTGCCATTAAGACACTGCTCGTCATGTTTGCATTTTTCTTACATTTCAGCAATCAGTAAAGATTACTAGCAATATCTTATCAGTTAATGACAAGAACATCTGGGTCCTATTTCCCTTGATGCATTTTAATCAGGTCATTGAAAGGAAACTCAGCAGCTGAAAGCTATCTATTTTCTTTGGGATGATTGCATAATATAATTAAAAGTATTTTATGAGCTGTCCGTGGCAGAAAAAAGAAGCGCTACGCGTGTGGCCTCATGGATGTGAATCACCAGCATTCTTAACACTTGAAGAACTTGTCATATAAATCATTACATCATGCTGGAAGATGCCATTAGCGTTTTGGTGCTCAAGCTTGCTGGCTAGTCAGTGAAAAGACTTCCAGAAAGTCTCCGGCTTTCAAATTCATACATAGTAGGCAGTGTCACTTGCACTGAGAGCACTCATGCAGTACAAGCGTCCATGGACAGAACCTACGTCCTTTCCTCTCTCTCAAAGCCACACTAAGATAAAGACACATCTCGAAAGCATCACTTGTAAAGGGTGTCCCAAAATTCACGCAAGAAGTAATTTTGACAGAAATCACAGGTTTATAATTAAAAATTGTAAATTTTCATTGTTCAACAATGAAAACATGCTGTTCTTTCCTGTAGAACCCCATTTTTAATAACTCTGAACTGTCAGCTGTCATGCTGGTTTTTTTTTCATTGGCAACACTTTACTGCACAAATGACACAAAATTCAAATCTTGCGTGAATTTTGGGACACCCTTTACTTCCCACAAGAGGCACCTTCAGGAGATGTGAAGTCAGAGGAGCAGAAAACTCTTTCCAGCTGCACCACTTAAGTAGCTGCATAAACTAAAGTCATTTGCATTTCTGGACCCAATGTCTTCATATGACAAACAGGTCGGTAAATTAAATTCCTACTTCACGGCATAATGTGCTATGCAATAAGGTGTCCTTGAAGCAATTATACATATGCTACATAATGAGGTGTTTGTTAGCAAATGTAACATGTTGATTATCCCACTGTGTAGTACACTTGGCTTCTTTTCACTATTTTAAACTGATGCATAATTTATGTATACCAGATCATACAGATCTTAAGCATTCAGGTGAATGGGTTTTACAGTTTTATATGCTCACGGGAATCCCAAAGGAAACATAGTATAGAACTTTTCCATGGTGTCAAAATGCCCTTGGACCCCTCTCCAAACAACTCCAGCTGCTTACCTCCCAAAGCAGGCCATCACTTCTGTTCTTGGGCTTCAAATAAGCAGAGCTGTACCGTATGTACTTTTGCGTATCTGTTATGTGCTCTTCCCATAATATTTTTGAGAACCACCCAAGTGGTTGTGTGATGCTTTTCACTAGTATTCAGTACCATGAATATACCACTTTTTGTATGTCTATTATACTGTTTATTTTATTTGGGTTTTTTTATTATTAAATTTATTGAGGTGACATTGGTTGGTAAAAATTACATAGGTCCCAGGAGTACAATTCTACATTACATCATCTATGTGTGGCATTCTGTCTGTTATACTGTTGATGGACAATGGGGCTGTTTGCAGTCTGTGGCTATTAGGAATAAGGTGACTGTGAACATTCTTGAGTAAGTCTCTTTTGGGTACCTGTTTTTATTTCTCTTGGGCAGATAGCTAAGGGAGAAAATGCTGAATAGCAAGGAAGTTGCACTGTGGCTTTATAAGAAACTGAAAAAGATTTTCCACTGTGTTCATTGCGCGTCACGCACCCAGTGGGAGCTGTGTGAGTGAGTGTCCAGTCGCTGTATGTGTTTGGTGACGTTCGGTATGGCCTGTACTGTGGTCGAACTGGACGTGTAGGGTGGACCCTCACACCCCAAAGTTAGTTCTGATGTCAACACTGATGACACTACATACACACCAAAAGGTATGAAGAGGTTCATTACTGAGCCTTCTTGGGGGTGGGGGTGGGGGTAGGGGGGCTGAGCAGGCTCCCAGCAGATCCATCAATGGCTCGAGAACATAGGTAGGAGTAACTGGCTTGGGGATTATGTTTTGAGGAGTGGAGCTGGAGTAAAGATTCCTGTCTGTGAGCCAGGGCTTCTGTGGTTTGAATCTCCAGCTGGTTTCAAAAAAGGAGCCCCCAGGCTTGCTTCTCAGGGTGCCCAGATGGGGGCCAAAAGGGGAGACGAGGGGCGTGAAAGCTGACCATGAAAATCAAACATGGAGTCGGTTTATTAGAGTTTGGGGGAAGCCGGGATGGCTCAGTGGGTTAAGCGCTCACTTTGCAGCGCCGGGGACCGAGGATCAAATCCCGGCCCCGGCCCGTGCGGACCCATATGCTGAACTGGGAGCTCGCCCAGTTCAGTTCTCTCTCTGTCTCTGTATCTCTCTCTCTCTCTCTCTGTCAAAAAACAATAAAAATAAATAAATAAATATTTTAAAAAAAAATTCGATATTAGAGTTTGTCCTTGTAGTTTTAAGCTTTCTAATGGATATGAAATAGTATTTTATTGTAGTTTTACTTTCAGGTGTCCTGATAACACATGAGGTTGAACAAATTTAAATGCACTTATTGACCATCCATATCTTCTTTTGTGAAGTATCAATTCAAAGCTTTTATTATGTTTCATTTTCCTTTCTATAGGTAATTTGTTGGAATTCTTTATGTGTTTTGGATATGAGTTCTTCATGATACATATAAGGGCTGTCCAGAAAGTATCTAGCCATGTAATATGAAAAAATGGAGGCATATATGGCTGGATATTTTCTGGACTATATATATATATATGTGTGTGTGTGTGTGTATATATATATATACACACATATATATATATAATTCATATATGTATGTATGTGTGTATGTGCATATATATATATACATGCATATATATATATATAATTTTTATGAAGTACAACTTTGCTTGGAGTACACTATTCTAACATATTTGCCTCTTAAAATGTTGTTATTTTATGTTTTTATGGAAGCCATCTTCACCAAATATAAAACCATAGGCTGAAAGTTTTCTTCCCCCTAGTGTTTTAAACATGCCATTCAACTGTCTTCTGTTCACCATTGTTTCTTAGTTTAATTCAGCTGTCACTCTTATTGTTTGCCCTTTGATATCAACTATCTTTTTTTCCTCTGTCTACTTTTCAAATTTTTTATGTATCTTTCCATTTTTTCAGCTTGACTAAACTGGTTCCTGAGTATTATTTTCCTTGTATTTATCTTACCTAATTAACAGGGGTTCTTGGATATTTGGGTTGGAAACTTCAGGCACTGTCTTTTCGGATATTACCAGTAACTTTCTCTCTTTCTACTTTGCATCTGAGATTACATTACATGATGCCCTGCACATATCATGACACATATATTTTTAAAAGTTTAATTCGAATTTGCTGCTTTAGGTTATTTTTAATTCTGCTAAGAACATTTAACACAAGATCTACCCTTTTAACAAAATTTTAAGTGACAGTATAGTATCATTAATTATAGGTACTATGATGTGCAGAAGATTTCTAGAACTTGCTCTTCTTGCATAACTAAAACTTGATGCCCCTGGAGCTAGAAATCTCCATACTTTTGGGTGCATAATGTTTGGGTTTGTCACCAGGAGTGTGCATTATAATCATCAGTGGAGCTTTCAAATTGTAATTTCTCTGCCTCAGGCCCTGGACTGTATGATATGTGACATGAAATTGAACCAGGGGTCAATTGGGGTGTCTCCCATGGGGAAGGGCTGAGAAGGACCATGATCCAGTGAAGCACAGAGTCTACTCTGGGCTCAGACAGCGCGGCAGTAAATGTGACCAGGCCCTAGCTCCCAACATACATGCAGTTTGTGCAAGAACTAGGCACTTCAGTTCTCTATTTAAATGCAGTGGAAGTGCACCCGGCTGATGTGAGGAATAGAGAATGACTTCAAGAGAAAATGGTGGCTTAGCAGTTTTGAGACATAGGACTCATCCAGGCAGACAGAGAAGGAAGAACATTCCAGCCAAAGGGAGCAATGTGAAGAGACCCAGAAAGACGAAACTTTCAGTATTTGAGGAATGCTAAGAAAAAATTGTTGGTGGGAGTGGATGATCAGATAACATCAGGTAGGGTCTTGTGAACCATGTGAAGTATTCAAATGTCATTCTTGTCGCACGGAGCAGAGTTGTAAAATTCATGAAATATGAGACTCATAAACAAACAAACCTGGGGAAGCTGGGATGGCTCAGTGGGTTGAGCGCTCGCTTTGCAGCCCTGGACCCGAGGATTGAATCCTGGCCCCGGTCGTGTGGACCCATGTGCTGAACTGGGGTGTGCTTCCCATGTGGGAGGCCCCCCGTTTGGTTCTCATCCCCCACCCCCACCCCGGTTCTGCCCCTAGCTCAAGGGGATGTGCCTTCCATGGGGGAGGCCCCCTGCCTGGTTCCTGCCCTGCGAGGCCCCTGCCCACCTGTGTGGAAGGAAACCATGTCGAAAACTGATGCTGTACACCCGTAGAGACTGCTCTGGGCCCTCCCCCTTCTCTCTGTCTGTTTCTGTCCCCAAAAATAAATAAATAAATAAATACACAAACCTTCTGTCACCAAAGCTTTTGGCAAGCCGCTTCGGTTCTCTAACCCTTCATTTTCTAATCTCGTATTATGAGTGGACGAGTAATACCAACGGCCCGCGTGGAGGGGGACCACGACAAATAAGACGCGTCTCCCTCCTCGTGCCAGAAGGCCGCTCTCAGCCCCTCTTCTTTCCCCTCCTCCTCTAACTGCCAGCCAGGCCGCGGCGCCTGGTGACTTGGAGCCACAGCTCAGGAAAGGGGGGGCACAGACAAACTGATGTGTAGCTTATGCTGACGCCACACGCCAGGGACACAGCAGATAACCGTCACTCAGCCGTGATGGCATCTGTGCTATGCTTGAAGCGGCGTTTAGAGCGAGGCGGTGGCAGGCGTGTTGACTAGCATAAGGATGACAGCCATGGGTGGCCGTCTCTGGGACTCTTGGCCTTTCCTTCATGGATGTACAGTGGACGCTGTGCAGCACCAAACAAGTCATCCTCACACCAGCTTCCCGAGGGGAAGGAAGGAGCTGTGGAGAGAACATGGTGCATGTGTGCATGTGTGCATGTGTGCGTGTGTGCATGTGTGCGTGTGCGTGTGTGTGTGTGTGTGACCCTCTTCCCCACAAGTTTTTATTTTAAGAAGAAAGAAAATCTTACCCAGAAAGGCTTGAAGGGTGTCCCCGGCACCCCCACTACAGTCAGTTCAGCTCATCCTTCGATAAGGAAGCTGGGACTACACAGAGTTAGGCGGTTATAGAAAATAGGCCTAACAACAAAGCAGTAGAAAAATGAAATGGGGTGATAGAATCGGCATTTTTTTTTTAAGATTTATTTTAGTGTTTTCGACAGAGAAGGAGAGAAGGGGAAGGGCCCAGAGCCGTCTCCATAGTTGAACTTCATCAATTTTCAACATCGTTTTGTTCCACACAGGTGGGCAGGGCCCACGCAGGGCGGGAACTGGGCTGGGGGCCTCCCGCATGGGAAGCTCACCCAAGCTCAGCACGTGGGTCCTCACAGGCCGGGGCCGGGATTCGATCCTCAGTGCCCAGGGCTGCAAAGCGAGCACTTAACCCGCTGAGCCATCCCGGCTTCTCCAAAATTGGCATTTGAAATAAGCCTCTAGTACCCACTGGGGACTGCAGCTGGTTACTTCTCTTGTGCTTGAAAGCTGCCTGGCAGCTAATATGGGGTATTGATATGTACCAACCCCTCTGCCACCCAGGGCTGGCATGTTGAAAACTGTCACATACCTTGTCTGACACACTAGTACAGTACAGGTGTCTTTAAATAAAGGAACAGAAGCTGAGACATTAAAAAAGAACTCAACCCTACAGCCTCTTCATTGAGAACAAATAATAAAATTGTTTAAGGTCTCCACTGATTAAAGCTAGCAGTAGTAGGGCGTGTGATTTTAAAATGCCCTCCGGCTTAGTAATATTTCACATACTTTTTCACTTTTCCAGATGAGCCATCCTGCTCGATTTCCTTAGTTCTGAGGAAATAGGTACCCAATCCTTGAGTAAACACCAGGTGTCTGACCAGTGGACAGTGCTTATAGCAGCAGCAACACCAGAATAGGGAGAAAAAAAAAAAATTAGTCTGTGGCTTTCTTGGAAAAAGGTTTGAAGTGTGTGTGTGTGTGTGTGTGTGTGAGAGAGAGAGAGAGAGAGAGAGAGAGAGAGAGAGAGAGAGAGAGAGACCCTATTGCATGTTTACCAGGTGTCAGGTTGGATGAGGCACATGCTGGGTGTATTATATACATTGTCTCTAATCCTCTTCACAATACCGTGATGTCATTTCCATTGTCCCTGCTTTACAGATGAGGAAATACAGGGTGACAGCCAGTGACCTAGCTGAGTATGAGCTCCATCCTGGTGCCGTATGCTCTCTGCCACATGAGGGCCGGTGCTGGGCACAGGCTTGGGCTTTAGAGTGATGGCATATGTGGGCGTCTGAAACAGTCCTCCCCACCCCCTGAGCAGCCAGGCAGTTCTGGTCTTTTTAGTTCTGTGTCCCTGCACCCATGTGTACCAATAAAACGAGACTCGGAGCGTGCCAAGGCGATGCCTGCAGTGTACTCGTGTGTCTACAAGAAGGTTTCTTCAAAGAACCTCCACACGGCTTCCTGCCTCTTCTCTTTTCTCAGTCTCCTTGCACCCAACTACTGTAATTGGGGAACATTACCATGAATCAAAGCTACATTGTGTGAGCACAGCCAAGAGCCTAAGTAATCTAATAAAAGTTTCTCCTTGAGATCCATCTAGCAAAATTAGGAGTTATGGAACCCAAATATTTTGATCTATAATATCATCTAGGTGAATATACTAGAATACAGTATATAGTATGGCATGTATAGTATGGTGCATATAGTATAGTATAGTATTACATAGTGTATAGTATAGTATGTATAGTGTGGTGTCGTGTCGTATAGTATAGTAAGTACAGTATAGTATGTATAGTATATCGTACAGTATAATATAGTATATACATACACACACATGCACACTTTTTCTAAATGGAAGTACTGTTTCTGACCAACGACTTAGTCTGCACACCTATATGATCAAGTGATATCAGTGAAAGACAATGAAAAAATTATTCTCTGTTCCCTTCGCCTACTAATGCAATTGCCTCCAGAGTTGAACAGGTTTTCTCTGTCAGATTGTTTCCAAAATCACGTCCTTATTTAACAATCAATCCCTCAGCTTCTCTAGCCTCATCACCTGCCCCCTGCTCAGAGCTCAGCTCCTGTACCCTTGAGGGTGTTCTCTCCAGAACAATATCAGAAAAAGACAATTACTTTCAGTCTATCACCTGTGGATAAATCCACTTTAGAGACTATTTTTATTTGATCTTAAAGACACACTAGACTACTTCACTCAATCTGAGTAATTGAGGAAAGAGATATACTAGTCTTGGCTTTAGAAAACCCCTTCTGTATTTCCAGTGTTATTTATACACATTCCCACTTAACTCGGTTCTATTCTGATCTTTAAAAGATGTGTTAATGCCTGGTAACCCTCAGGAGTGACAACATTTGAACGGAATTAACTGAATACATTATTTGAAAGAGTTGCTCTTGTCAAGTAGCAGCCACATCATTTTACCTTGTGAGTCATAAGAAGTCAGTTTACACAGGAGCATTGTCCTGCTCTGTGAATGCTCCCTGATTCAAGATGAGACAGCTCTTCTGCCTTCTCACACACCCCCACCCCCCTGATTCAAGATGCGACCACTCTGCTGCCTTCTTCCACCCGCCCCCCTCTCCCCACCACCTCTGAAGATCAGAGCTGAGGGCCTGAGAGCTTTTCTTCCTAACCTGCTAGTCAGCACACCCCTTCCGTACACTTCCCTGGGCCTCCTGATGCTTTGTGAGAGAGTGTGGTCAGTGACCCATTGCTTGAACTTTCCCGTGTCCCGCTGATCCAACAAAAATGCTAAAGGAAGAGACTTAGTGACTGTTTCCAATTTCGGGGACTCATCAGATGCGCCTTCCTTGGAGGGGCGTTTTCTGGAACCAAGAGAGGTCTTTGGCATTGCAGGGAAATTCTGAGAAGAACCGCCAGGTGGCGCAAGAGCCCCACCACAAGGACACCTAAAGGCTACTCCCGGAAATAGGGCTTGTCCTCAAAGGCCAGATGGGTTCTGCTTCCTCTCCAGAGTTTTCTTACATCCAGGCTAGTCCTGCAAATCATGTTGATCTTAGGGATTCCTCATCACGCCACACCTGCGCGATTTCAGCAGGCAGGATCATTTCCTTTCTGCAGCTGCAGGAGCTGTTTCCCACCTGGATGGAACAAGAGTCTCAGGCCTCCTGGCCTGAAGCGACTACTGAAAGCCAGCTAGGTGCTTTGCTCTGTCCTATCAAAACACTATAGCATTTTGCTGTTGGCATGGAAGTTAGAGTTCTTCTACCTATAAGTATCCCCAGTCCCTCTTTGATAGGAAGAGACACTAAGAATCTGAGCAGAAAGGTTATCTGACTCCTATCATTCAGAATTAATAGCAGCAACTATATTAAAGACCCGCCTCTCCAGTTCTAGTGCTGTCTCCTTAAGACTCCATATTTCTCCACCACAACTAGAGTCTTAGCTGCTTGAACCGACCCCAGGCGTCAGGGCTGGCTTCCAGGTGTCAGTGTAGGTGCTCGAGCGAGAGCCAGTTGACTGATGAGTGAACTGCCTCATTGTCCTTTTCTTCTGACATAGCGCGTAGGTACTTGATCCAGAAATTCCAAATTTTTCTATTCGTTGGGATATTTTTGGATTTTAAACTCAAATCTAAATGTTAGCTAGAGTAAAAATGGAACTTCCAAAATTAAAATAATGGCCTCTTGGAAATCACACTTAAGCATTTATTTGTGTCTTTAGCAAGTTATAGATGTACTATCAGACGTGTCATGAAGCTGTCTAACATTTACAACAGGGAGATATTTTTAATAATGTGAGAGAGCGATTCCAGGTGAAGAGTCACTCATTAACTCACCAGCGAGGTGCACAGGGCCTTCTACGCAGCAAGCACTGCTCTCGTTCCAGGGTGCGGTGGGGGACAGAAAGGCAGAGCTCTCTGCCTTCACGGACTTACATGCTGTTGGGAGGAGATAGACAACAAACAATAAGCAGTGACAGAGCACAGGACATCAGCCATGGTGCCGCGGAGAAGAAGCTAAGGAGGGAAGGAGCACAGGCAGGACTGGGAGAGGGAAGTGTTGATTCAATAGTTTGTCCAGGAAGGACCTCACAGATAGAAGGGGTGTGTGCACAGGGCACGGCAGGCAAAAGGAACAGCTGGGGCAAACTGTCCTAGAGGGTGCTTCCTGCTACGTTACACAAGAGCGAGGAAGGCCGTGCTTCTGGAAGGGTCTGCGCCGAGAAGAGTGCTCAGAGGAAGCTAGAGATCATTGCGTTTGTTCTCTTTTTGGCAAAACCCAGGAAGGGAGACAGGTTTAGTCTCAGCACCAGGTTAAACTTTTACGAAAAAATTCATGGTTTTCCTTTTGCTACTGTGGAAATTACATGAAACGTCCAGGTTACTAATCAGGCTTCAGGGAACAGGGGAGAACTGTCATCTGAGAACAGCTAAGGATTGATTCATATCAAAATAATTTCCATCTCAGACTGGAAATTCCACCTATCTATTGGAGCTGACAACCAAGATTGATCACCCAAGCCAAGTTAATCATAACATATGAAAATGCGGAGGCCTCTATAATTAATAGCTACCTAAATGAGATTCCCATCTTCGCTAATGGTAGCCCCTGAATATATCAAGTCATCCATCTTTCGATTTTTTATACTAGATTCATAACTTCATTTTACTGCTGGCTCCCCTCAGAACCCACCACATATCTTACCCAGACAATGTTTTTTTCTTCTGACGGTTTTTAAGAGTATGTGTAAGAAATATGCAAGTGAAGGAGGTTGCGAATCTAATTCCTACGGAGGGAGAACTGGGCCTGATTTGGGGAGCTCTGCGGTAGAATCCACTCCCGGCACTTATTCTGGAACCCTGAGCGATGGCTCAGAGTCTGTTTCCACACTCGTGTGATGGAAATGTTCACTCTTGCTCTACACAGTTGTTCACTTTCTCAAGTGCCACTCCTCCTCACTGTCCAGTGGCGTAAGAATCAGTACTGCCCATTTCACAGGTGAAGTAGGGTTGTGTAGGGCCCACAGTGACTAGAGCTTCCACAGTTTAACCTCCTGGGTATGTCCTTAGGTATCATCACACAAACAGAATCAATTTGAGATTCCCCAAGTTCCTTTGTTGCACTTTGCTTAGAGGGAACCCACACTTAACTGCTGCCTCTCAGAACTCCCTTCCCTTTCTGGACGTGTTGTTTACTCTGTTCTATCAAGGATCTGCATGACATAGACACCTGATACATAATTGACTATTTGCATCGATGTGAAAACAGATGTATAACACAAAATAACTAAATATAAAAATGCCTGTTTTAATAACCGTATAATGATAATGTTCTATGTTTGTAGAGCTTATAAGGATTTTCACATGGTCCAGTTGTTGAATGCATCAGAGTTCTGGAGTTGGAAACTACTTTCTATACACGGGAACTCAATCAAGTTCTCTCTCTACCTCCCTCATAAGTGTCTTGTGAGCTTCAAGCGGTAGCTATTTGCAGAGTTTCTAACACGGTGTCTGTAGTGGAGTAAGTGCTCATGCAGTGTGTTTATCATGACCAGTATCCTCAGCACTGTGACCATTACTGCTTCTCTTCTGGTAGCTAGTGCCATCTCAGGGACAGGTGATTGGCCCGGAGCAGGAACTGTAAGGTTCAGGAGGGATCAATGGTTGAGTTTTAAGAGATCTGCCATAGGAGTTCAACTGTTTTGCCTCCTGGGACAGTCCGTCATCTCTCCTTTGCCATCATGTCTCAGCACAGCCACGTTAGAAAATTCTTCCAGTTGAGAAAGAAAAGTTGGCAGAAAGGAAATTGAACGAACTGAATCATTTAGACAGATTGGAAATATATTGTTGTCCCTTTTGCATGTTACGTTCTTGCCAGAAATCAAGTAGGTAGAATTTTAGAAGCTTCGCCAATTAGATAAATATGCTGGTTTCAGATAATCAAGTTTTGAGCCATATCAGTTGTATGTCAAGTTTCAAGGAAAAAATGTAAAATATTCAGGCATGATGCTGAACTCATTGAGCTTGGCACACTACCAAATTTCTTTCATCAAAGTAATGACTCTAAAGAGTAGTAAATACCACAATCCTATATCATGAGGCATAAATTATTTTAGGAAAACTTTTACATTTAAGTCACCTTCTCACAATCTTAGGAGTGAACGGAGACTACAAATGTCCAATTCAGGCCCCAATAGCCTAAGGAAAAGATTTAAATGTTTATATAGCAATTGAGGGCTAATCTCCTCACTGCGAGCACAATTTCATCTGCTCAGAGGTCACTCTCTTTAACCTTTGTCTACAACTCTCACCAATCTCTGTAGGAGACATCACGTCCCACCAGCAATTTTCCAGCTTAATGAGATAAAAATCCTGATGATCGGTGCATGAAAGTAAAACTAAGATAAACGAGTCTCCACTACTGATAAATATTTAACAGATGTGGTTCAAATTCGAAGCCAGCTGGAGGAGGGAAAGCACATTCTCTTTCACAGTTCAGATATAATTATTGGCCCCATTTTTCCAAGCAAAAGCAGTGACATTGGCTTATTCCCCGGGCAAATTTTCTTCTGACCTTGGCACTGAGATTTGCTTTTTTAAAAAACAGATTTCATCAATATACCCTTCAGTTGACCCAGTTGATTCACGTCAAAGATACCTGGAGCCAAATCCAAGTATGAGAAGTAGGAAGGGGAGTGGTTGTGTTTGTACATCCATCAGAGGGTTACAGTGGAATGTGTGTAGCCCAGTCTTCACTGAATGCACCTGTCTGTGGGGCCACAGGAAACCAATGGGTCTGGCAAATGACTGGTTATTCACTACAGGTAGTTCACTTAGGAGTTAGAACTTCTACCCAGACCCTTGCTAATCATCTGTGGAAAACTTTACCAACAGTCATCATTGTTCCAGGTATTATGCCTTTTTCACTCCTTAAACAGACTGTGTGTAGAATGTTCTAAACACCCCCCCTGAGACTCCTTCCAGTAATGACTGACTCATCACATGGACCCCACCCCCACCCCCACCCCCCCACCCCCCACCCCACCCCCCGGGCAGCTGGTGTATAATAGGAGCAGGATGTTTGGACCATGTTCCTTGACCTGACCATTTTGACCCTA